>JAIEZT010000556.1:0-42520 GCA_019594935.1 Periophthalmus modestus
TGTTGGCAAGCTTTAGTCATTTTTCTGAAATCGTGCGACATAAAAACCAATGTTGGGTTCATTGTCAGTGAATACCAAAACGCAAAACAACGTCTGAAATACCCGCCTATCACATTAACCAACTAGCTCACAACATGATGATTTAAAGAGACAAAAATCCAATTTCCTGTGTCTGGGCGTGAAAAGTGAAAGTGGCTGTTCTCTGATCTAGTCTAGTTGCTTTCTGTAGGAGCTGATCAAAGAGGCAACACATCATTCACGCTGCCCAGACCGCTGATATGAGAACGAATGATCCTTGTAGGTCACATGAATAGACGTATGGCGTAGAATCATGACAATTAAACAAGCGGGTGTTACAGGGGAGCACCCAAAGGCGTTCGCTTCGGGTACCCCCCCTCGGCCCCCATCGCTCCTTTCTCTGCAGCCCAGCCATGATGGACCTCTTCACTGGACGATGCCATTCCACCCAGAGAAAATCACCAAGCGGTTGGCACTATATGGAGTTAATTGGGCTTTTAAAAAGGGGCGCTGCATGTGAAAACGGGTGGTAACTGAGAATGATCTCTGCTCTTGCTAGTCTGGTTTGTTCTTGCTCCCAGCCTTGAGGTCATTGTTGTGTTCACGGTCTGAGTTCCTCTTCCTCTCTTCCTAAAATACAGCAGATTTTAAGCGAATTTACCCTTGGGACTATAGCACCTTACAAAAACTAGTGCCGATATTCACGTACAGGTTACACGGGGGGGGGGGTACCTTGAGATAGTATAAACTTATCATACAGATCATTGATAGTAGCTCAGTGGTTTCAGTGTTTGTCCATTGACCCGAAGGTTGGCGGTCGATTTCCAGCCGTTGTGTCCCTGGGGTAAGGACACTTAACCCACCTGCGCCCCCCAGTGTCTGCGTGTTCTTAATGATTGATTCCTTGATGTGAAGCACTTTGAGCGCCTTGAAGGGTGGAAACGATCATTACTTAATAGTGGTTCGTCGTTGGTGGTAGAGTGTTTGTCCACTAATCTGAAGGTTGGCGGTTCGAATCCCGCTCTCGGACATAAGACGTCATTGGCAGATCTGCTGACTTGGTGGTGCGATTCCAGCTCCCACAGATTGGGCCCTTGGGCAAGACACTTAACCCACTCTCGCCCCCCCCAGTGTCTGCGTACTTGAGTATTGGTGATTGATTTCCTTGAAAGTGCTATTAAAAAATCTGACAATTTACTATAGTAGTTCGTAGTTGGTAGACTTTGGTCCGTGATCCGAAGGGTTGGCGATTCGAATCCCGCTCTCGACAGTTTTCATTCATTCATTAGATCTCTGACTTACAGGTTGCCGGTGTGCGATTCCAGATCCCACAAATGAATGCTATGAATGCTGTCACTGTGTCCTTGGGCAAGACACTTTACCCACAGTATCTGCATATTCGGGTGTATGAATTTATGTACGAGTGGGTGAGTGGTTCCTTGAGTTATAAAACGCCTTGAATGCTGTTGTTGTGTTCTCCGGGCAAGACACTATGATTGTATAAACGCGCATTAAAGAGGTGCCTTGGAAGTGGGAAAATCATGGGTTTAAAAAATTTGGTTAATCGATAATCATGATTACACAAGTCACAATATAATGAGGTTTGGAAATTGTCTTCTATTCGAGGTGGATGTGTGTTGTGATCTGTTTGGTGAAAAAAAGAGCCATTTTAATTCAGTCTATCAAATCTAAAAACGTAAGCCTCCATTTAAGTACTTTTTGGTCTTTGATATGAAAAACACTGTAATTTGTAAGTGGTTCATTTGTTCTACGAGTCTGTTTTTAAATGATAAGAAGGACGAAATCTTTTAGAATACACTATAATTGATTTGAATACTTTCAATAATTCGAGTTCCCAATTTCAGCAACGGACAGCTCCTCAACTTGGGGACAGGGGAATCTACACGAAATTAACCTTACTCTACAACGTTCTAATAGCTCCAGGGTATTCCCATTTCACTTTAGAACATACTTTTTAGATACTATAGTTACTACGTGACTAATATAGACCATTTCTGTATTTTTTTCTGTGTGACCCAGTACTGCCGTTTGTGTACCAGTGCACTTAACTGATCTATTTGTTCCTCGTTTGTTCCTCTCCTGCCCTCTCCCCTCCTCACATCTGCCATCCCTGCGTCTTGTTTTGGTTATACCCTGTCTACATCTGACCTCTAAAAACCCCTGACAGTCTGGTAACTGCCCACGTTTCCATTTTCGGCACCGCCAAAGCTCTCCGGCCGGACACACCGTGTTTTTTTTCCATTTGAAGAATACAGACTTCTCGCTATAAAAAGGCTGATGAGGGCCAGAGCTATCTGTGACGCCGTGTCAAGAGATGGTCATTTCAGAGCATGGGTTTTAAAAGGAGGAGAAACTAACGCTAACTGAATAAACACATAATAACAAGTGCATAAGTGCTGAGTTCAAGTGCGCTGGGAGTTTATGGGATGAGACGGCTTTCTGGATGCACCTTGAGGCCTGGGGGAGTGAGTCAGTTCTGATTACTTGCTGGACACTTTATTGGGCACGGGTAGGTAGGTTTTTTTAGATTTTAATGCAGTATATAAAGAGCGAAATTGTTCTTCTGAAATAGGATTGTGTTCATATGACATCACAACTTCACAATACACACAACTAGAATACCGAATACTTGAAATTAAACTTAAGGAGAGGTCAGAATTCTGTCAGATTGCAGATGTTTTGACCTGGTTTATGTTTCTAATAACTGGCAGTGGTGGAACACAACGAACATACCGTATTTTCTGGACTATAAGTTGCACTTTTTTTCCATCGTTTTGGAAGGAGGTGTGACTTATACTCAGAAGCGACTTTTATGTGAAATTATTTAAATATATAATATCACATCGTCGTTATTGTCACACTGAGAACTGCGCGAACACGCTAGACTGTGTGTGAAAAGTAAAATTTCAAACATACGGTAATTCAAAAAGTTCAGTTCTCTATCTGTACTTTCTACGCCACTACATTCTTTAACTGGACATGTTTTTTTTATTATTGTTTGAGACGTGCAGAAAAGGCTGAAGGATTAATTTTAATGCATTGCATAGCTTAAGAAAAAAAAAAAAAAAAAAAAAAAAAGCATCAATTCAGTTGTTTCTGTTGAAAAAAAAAAATCAGCACAAATCAGCCCTCAGACCTCAAAATCTGCGTGAAATACTTTATTTTTTACTCTTGAATACTTTTTACTTAAGTAGATTTTTTCATGTGATACTTTTTTCTTTTACGTGAGTATTTTTTTTTGCTTATCTTTTACTTAAGTAACAAAATTGAGTACTTCTTCCACCACTGATTACTGAGCTTGTTCCTTGTTGAGCAAAAAGTAGCATAAATATTCAACATCGGTGAATTCTATCTCCAAATACAAGAATGTGAACACAACCTCTCGCCTCTCACTCACTTTTGCATGATCCGATTGATCCGAAAATACTATAAAGTTTTGTAACGTAATGCTATTGACTTGAGTTTTAGCTTTATGCTCTTGCGCAGTACTTACAAACACCACTACAGATGTATCCAAACCTACAGAGACACTTTAAGGGGATGACGAAAAATGAAAAATGTATCTCCTCTTTATCCAATAAGAGGGCCATTCGAAGCAGAACAGATCAATGTCATTTTGGCTCCGGTGGGAGAGACTGCAATTCAAGAAACAGAAATACAACATCTGCCAATGAAACCAGGTGCAAGTCACTGTCTTATATGGACAGCAGGAAAGAAATAACTCTATAGATTCAGTGCAGGGTTGTGTGTGAGCATCATTACACTGGATAAGATTGGACTCAAAATCTCGCCTAGTTTTCTCTATAGTTCTCTCGTCTGGTGATGTTTATGACTTTACTTCCTGGTTGGACACGGGCAGCACGATATGACATACATAGAAGTAATTCCATAACTATTTACTGTATATATAAATGGACATAGCTAACCTGCTACCCGCCGCGTTCCAAATAGAAAGTGAGCATAGGCGCGCCAATTCACTTTCTATTGAAAAACTGTCGCTCCTCTCTCCGTAACTCCTGCTGTCAGACTTGTCATTTTGGTCTTAAAATGTTCGAATTGACCCACTCTACGTGATTCTGGTGTTTTTATTTTGCTACTATGTCCGTAAATCAAGATATGAACATTAATACAACAGTAGCTCAATGGTTAGAGCTCGGAGGATTGAGTCCCGCTCGGACCAAGTTCTGTTGTTGTGTCCTTAAGCAAGACACTTCACCCACATTGCCTAGTATGAAGTGGTGTGTGCGTGAATGATTGGTGGTGGTCGGAGGGAATGATGGCGCTCATTCCATTATTATTATTACTACAAATCAGGCGCTTTCTTTCCCCGAGGTCGCTCCCGCTAGCGTTAGCAACAGGTTTGATAGACAGTGTTGCTAAGCGTCCACTGCACCTCATTTTAAGACCTGCAACAGCCTCGCTCAACGGATTGGCTCATTGGCTGCTGTGATACTCGTGGTCGGAATTCCAATTATCGAAACTCCAAATCGCCATCAATAACCGCTAGCCTCGATAAGCTTCGTTTGCCTTTGGAGCCAAACGCTATGGGTGACGTCACACTCCCTTAGTACGTTTTCTTTACGCAAATCTATGGTTACCGAGCAACAGCTTTAACAAGGACCAAAACTACATTTACAATAGTTATGATCAGACAATGACAAAACGCCTATTTCGTTCAATGAAAGTACAAAATGCCAGGTTTAAAAACACTTTGCAAGTAAATTTTGGTGGATTTTTTACTGTTGCGGTAGAAGTATTCAGTTTTAGACCTCAGCGATACTTTCCTGTACTTTTTGCACTTTTAACTCACCTTTTTTCCCCTACAAACTGCCACTTAACTGACTAACTACGACAAACATTTGCTGCATGTGTGAATGGCGGCCTTTGCTGAGTTTTGATGAGGCATTTTGTACCTGGCAACTTACAGTGAATTATGTGTGAGTGGGGCTTATTGGTATCTGTGGGTGAAAATGCTTAGACAAAACAACCAAGTGCCAAGTATCCGATTTACCTCCAAATCTTCAACCCGATGAAATCACAGCCAATTAAGATAAACCCCTCCACCAAGGTTCTGCTCTGTTCATTACTTTTCCATTAGTTCATTACCTCAGTAGTTGCCAGCCAGTGCTTAATTATAGTGAGGATCTGAGTAAGACTTGTGTTTTGGCATTGTGCAGATTACAGCGAGTGGGTGTGACTGCTTCAGACGGCACGACTGCTGCAGAGAAACATGGGAGAAAACAGCAATCAGGGTAGAAAAGGAATAACATTTGGAAGGGAAAGAACACATCCAATACTAGACCGAAGTACCCAACGGAATTACTTGTACTATATGCTGTTTCTTTGCGCTTACATTATGGAAAAAAGTGCTGTAGACTCTATAGAACTTTTACTAATAGGCCTTCCTCTGCCGCTATTACTTTTACTACTTCTACTACAACTACGCTACTACTACTTCAATCACTACTACTATTGCTAATGTTTCTACGTTAGAATACAGATACTACTAAAATGTGCATAGACAGACTACTACTACTGTACTAGAGCTGCCTATTGGCTATACAGAAAATTCGAAAAAAAAAATACGTAATACTATATGCTGTTACTACTATACTTTTACTACTACTACCACCACTACTACTATTACCACTACTACTTCTACTATACCACTACCTATTGCTACTTTTACTACTACTACCTTTACTGCTACTAATGCTATTACTACTGCTACCACCACTACTACTTTTACCACTATTACTACCACTACTACAACTACTATTTAGTACAACTAATTTTACTGCTACTACTGCTACTACTATTACTACTACTACAACTACCACGACTATTGCTACCTTTACTACTACTTTTACCGCTACTACTGCTACTACTATTGCCACTACTATTACCATTACTATTGTGGCTTTTACCATTACTACTTTTACTGCTACTACTATTGTTACAGGATACTGTTGCTTACAAGAAAGTACTAACTCACACTACTACTACTACTAATACTACTACTACGACTTACACTACTACTACCACTATTACTACTACCACTATTACTACTACTACCACTATTACTACTACTACCACTACTACTACTACTACCACTACTACTACTATTACTACTTCTACTACCACTATTACTACTACTACCACTACTACCACTATTACTACTACTACCTACTATTACTATACTACTACTACTACTACCATACTACTACCACTACCACTACTACTACCACTATTACTACCACTACTACTACTATATTTTACTATTACATTACATTACAATAATACAGTTACTTACAAGAAAGCACTTACTTTCACTACTACCAATACTTTAACTACTACCTGGTACTCCCACTACAACGGCATGACTACTGTCAATTACTACGTCAAAATAAGAAAATAATAGGAGCGGTGTCGGTAGTATTTTCAGGTGCTATTGAAGAGGACAGAGGTGAAAAGCAATAAAAGGGTCGAGGGGGAGGGGGCTGGGACGAGGGGGAGGGGGATGGGACGAGCGGGAGGAGGGGGCGTGTCGAGCGCATTAGCGACATGTTTGGCCTGGAGAGAAGCGGCTTAGCAAGACTCCTGGGAGATTTATGGCAGCGCTGTGTGTGTTCGGGGCGTGTGAGCATGAGACAGGAGGACGAGACAGAAACACGGAGACAGGAAATGAGCAGGTGAGGGGAAACCTGGGTCCCCCCCCTCCCCGCATGACAGTACGGGACGTATCTGTGAGGGTATTTAGCGCATTGGGCGAACTATAATTTGTCTGTACACTTCATTATTAGATCGATGACATGGTTTAAAGTTCAGATATGGGTTTATAATAGCTTTAGGTCAGGTTAAAGGTCCTATATTACACAAATTTGACTTCGACTTGTGAGCGTTGAACATTATTATGGCGTGTTACCACATCCCAATATACCCGGAGCTGTAGTTGGAGTTGTTTCATTCACACTTTTGAAAAACCCTTTATTATTAGTCTGTCTGCATGTCTGTAGCTAAAAAATACTTGTGTTCAATGTGTGTGAATAAAAAAAAAAAAAACACAACTCCAGGTATATTTGGGATTTGGAAAACTACATAATAGCTTACATTACTACATATTATAAACAGCAAAGTTCAGACATGGTTGAGCAGGTGTAAGGTTGTCAGGATGTAGGTTAAAGAGGACATATGCTTTTGTAGGTCAGTGGATTTAAACAATGAGGCTTTAGGATTAAACTTTGACATCTAATTTACATTTTATCCACTGTAAACTGCAAAAACTAACTAACTAACTAATCTATCCGTCGTACAGGTAAGTTCCATGGCAAAAGAAAATGTAAATTCTGATTAGCGATAGAAACAGGACTAGTGACTTCCTGTTATAAAATGTGTAACAGTAAGTAAACAGCAGATTTTCATTTATGTGTCGTTATTTTTGCAGGAAAAAAGCTACACAATATTTTTAAATCCTACATGTATGCATCCTGTAATACAAGGGTGTCCAAACTATGGCCCGGGAGCCAAATGCGGCACTCAGACCAGTTTTTTATTGGCCCCTCAGGTTTCCTGCTGAACCGGCCCAATTGATCATAAGCAGTACTTTTAACAGCAAATTAAAGTATTACTACCACTATAACCTCAAACATCACATTGTAGTGTGATACAGACCTAAATTTAATGTGTTTCAAGCCCTATTAATACACAGCGGCTCTGTCAAAGCTGTGTATAGAGCACCGCACTGTATTGATTAGTATATTGATATTGATAGTATTGTTAGTATAGGTGAGCGAGTGGAGATAGGGGGTAGGTGAAAATATTTTTTGAGCACCCAAACTCCAAGTAGAGGACAACGCAGGATTACTCAAATAACCAAAACAATGATGTGTATGTTGAGAGCGGGATTCGAACTGCGAAACTTCAGATCAGTGGATAAACACTCCATCCAACTGAGCTACTCTAGAATCAGGTAGGAATCACACAACTTTGAGTAAGATACTGATGAGGCCACTGAACGCCATTATAACATGATTAAAAAGAAAATCCTAGTGACTCGGTTAAGTCTAGGATCAGTCTCCAGGAAATAGATGCAAGTCAAAAAAAATCCCCAAGAAGCACGGAAACCCAACATGTATGTGTGTGTGTGTGTGTGTGTGTGTGTGTGTGTGTGTGTGTGTGTGTGTGTGTGTGTGTGTGTGTGTTGTGTGTGTGTGTGTGTGTGTGTGTGTGTGTGTGGTGGTGGTGTGTGTGTGTGTGTGGGAGGGAGGGGGAGGGCTGGTATACGTGACATCTCGGGAAGAGAGGAGGAAGACTGGGAGGAAGAGACGCTTGTTCTTCGACAAACAGCCCCCGGGTCCCAGCGCGAGAGGTAGATGAAGAATGACACCCTAAATTGTATGCATCAACTGAGAGGGAAAAAAACACAACATGATAGCAGAATAAAGCTGCCAGCCGCTGTGCAGTTCTGATTGAAAATACAAAGAGGCTGAACCGATCGCCTGCTGGTTCTGTGGCAGGTCACGAGTGAGAGGGGATTTAATAACTTATTTAATTACATTTGGTCGACTAGAATTTCGAAAATAAATTTTACTTTCAGGGTAGGATTAATTCATCACGAACACACATTTCTGCAGTTATTCCATGTTTTTAAGCCAGATTTGCAGAGTTGAAACTATTTTGTGGCTTGATTTCTTGGTAATTGCAGTAGATCTCGTTACTCAGTTGAATATATAAAAAACTAGAGTGATTACTAGAGCCCTATCCAACACGTTTTGCATGACATTTGAAAGCATTTCCGGGCTTATGGCACTTATTTGACCTTTTCTTTAAGATAGCCCCACAGGAAGAAGTCAGGACACTTAAAATGTCGACGGTTTCTGAATTTGACCCATGTGACTCAAAGTGCCACTGTACAATGAGGGTTCGTTCCCCGGTGCTATATTTCCTCATGTTAATGTCGGAAGGGTAGTTCTAAATGCTCTGAAAAAACAAAAGAAAAATATTTAGAAAACAAAGAGTTATGAATATTTTTCAACTGTCAGTACACCCTGTGTAAAATGCTCAGTTTGGACAGTTTAACTCTGCATTTAAATCTAAGAAGTCTATTTAAAATGATTAATAATGCAGCTCCATGTTCTTTTCAAACCATCAGACAGTGGAACAAGCTCCCGACAGTCTGAAATTGTATTAATAATTTTACTAGAAATTTGAAAAGCGTTTTAGATAATCAAGTGTGTCCACGTTAATTCATTTGTACTATTCTGTTTCAGTGTAAAACTTGCACATAATGATTTTTGATATCCGTATGGACTGTAGAGAACATACTGTGAAGGACATTTTATTGTATTTTACTGCTAATGTCAATGATGAACTGTTAGTCTTATTACGTAATTGCAATGAAATGAATATTTTAAAGTGCGTTCACCTGCCCAGGGACTGCAGATGGAAAGTAGAAGTAGCTAAATCTGGCACAAATCACCTTTTGTTTTGTAAGATGAATGCATTTGTACATGGCCCCTGACAAATGAAGACTAAAGAAAGAAAGGGATTATACAAACGGGACAAGCTAATGTGGAAAAGACAAAATGAAAGAGAATATGTTAAAGATTTAAAGACTATTTCTATTTTAACTTCATTGTACTTTGTCAGCAGGTGTTTTTGATCAGTCGTCTCTTGGGTGTGTAAGCGCAGTCATTTTTTTTTTTATTGGATTTTTGTAGTTATCTTTCTGTTCTGGCCATGTGAATACGCTCATTGATAGACCGCTATAACAGAATTCATTTCTCTCTGTACTTTATAAAAACCCCACATAAAAATCGTGTTTGTCCTGAATGTTGAATTGGTTTCGTTCAATAAAAACAAATGAGAAAAAAAAAAACTCGCCCGAGTCGGTGTAGCGCCGAGTGAGAACAGGGAGAACAGAATGAACCCCCTTTGGAAGTAGCAGGTCACCAGGATCTTCTGCTCGGGATAAGACTTTATTCTGACCCACAATGCACTGGGGGGGGGTGTAGGTCCCTGCAGGAGAGCGGTGGAGTAAAGGATGGCATGCTCTGCTGGCTGACACGGTTGTCACGGCGACCCTGACCTGCACGTGAGACAGCTAATGGATGGCTGTCTAATGCAGCACAGTGCAATAACATGATTACAGGACATAGGAGGCTCAGGCACGCGAGGAACCAAGCAACGGTGTCTGACCCTATTAGGCCTGATAAATGACCGCTATATACACACTAACATCACACAAATACTACCACTTCTTTTTCAGCTACTACGAGTGAAGAAGCGTAGATCTCAAACTTGATTTCAATATCTGCGTAATCCCTCAGTCGTCAAGGTCTGATCCATAGCGATTGATCAGTAGATGTAAGAGAAAAACAGGGAATCTGAACAGAGAGGGAGAGGCGTAACTATTCCTGACACAGCGGGTGTGTCTGAAAAACTTGTATGAGATTCCTGTCTTCTTTTTTTTTTGTCTTTTATAAGTTTGGTTTAATGTTTCAATGTGGTCTTATACTTCTGACATAGCTTAAGAGCATTGTAAACCATTCAGGAAAGGTCAAATTTTATAATATTTGACCAGTTTTTACCTGTTCTTTCCAAATAACTATCTAGTTTTGATAATATATTAGAATCCATTAACATCTGGTGATCCTTTTTTTCGACAACACTGCAGTATCTGTGGACAAACGGCATCTTGTACCACCATTTATTTATTTACACCTCAAAAAAAATGTGTGTGTGAATGGGTGAGTGGTCTGTTGATGTAAAGCGCTATACAGTATAAAAATGCGTACAATACTTCATGATACAGCATACAAGTACCATGCAAAACAGATAGGACTATTTTGTTAGTTAAAGGGCTGTTATAATGTTGTTTCTTATCACAAACAGACCTGGAGGTCGTGTTTTGTTTCATTCACGCATTCTTCTCTCAACCGAAAAAACTCTCTGTTCCACCTTGTGATGTCATGTGGTAATCCAGGAAGTGCTCCGCTGTGTTCTCAAACTCCACACATCTTCACTAGAATCATTTGGATATTTTTTCAACCCTGGAATTGCCAATCTCTACTGAACTAAACGCAAAAAGTAGCTCTTAACTTGAAAACTACCACTTTGTGACATCACTAGTTGGAACAGAGCATTTTGAGCTTTGGAGATATAGACAGACTAATACTAAAGGATTACTCGAACATTTGTGAATGAAACAAACACAACTTTAGGTATGTTTTGATGAGATAACAGCGTTACAACATGTCTTAAAGCTCACGAGAGTCAATTTTGCGTAATGAAGCACCCTTTAATACAAAAATGTGAGTCCAATTATCCCCAATATTTAGAGACATTTCCATCTGCTGCAGTGGTATGCGTGCTCCTAATAGTTTGTCACTTGGATTCCAGCGATGCAGCAAACATCTGTTTAGTGCTTGCTCAATGATCACTGCTACCTATCTACTGTTACATGCAGAATTACCAAAGGGATATGATTATCTCATCAAGCAAGGGGCCTCATGTTTAATGCATGACAATCAGGAGACATTGTGAGCTCCATTTTAATTCCTTCTTTTTTCGCATAGGTATTTTTGAATGTGAAAACTGATAGATGCCAGTAGCTGAAATGGGTGAAAGATTTGACTTGACGTGTGTTATACTGAAAAATAGGCAGATGTTTTGTTCTTCTGCTGACGCTAATTGCTCGTGGTTCATCCCTGGTCCAATAAGCTAGCTAATTAGTATGCTATTTGCACTCATTCACATGGAAAATGCTATAGCTGATGACCGTTTTGGTATCATTTATCTGCTCATAAATCTTGATCAGCTGTGGTAGTGCCTTGTCACAACGATACCAGTGGAAAACCTAATGATAGCGGTGAGAAGGAGCAGTTAGGTCATAAATGAGGCAATTATAAGCAGTGTTTACTTGCGCAGAAGAAAAGACTGGGAATGGTGGGTGACTGAACACTAGCAATTTGGGTTATATATAGGTTAGAACTTTCCAAAATGGAGGAAATGGAAAAAGTGGTGGTAATAGACCAGGGGTGTCCAAGCTATGGCCCGGGAGAGCCAAATGCGGCACTCAGACCAGTTTTTATTGGCCCTCAGACCTCCTGCTGAACCGGCCCAATTGATCATAAGCAGTACTTTTAACAGCAAATTAAATTATTTCTAAACTATATCCTCAAATATCACATTGCAGTGTGATACAGGCCTAAAATGAATGAGTTTCAGCCTTTTTAATAAACAGCGACTGTCAAAGCCTCCACTTCGAATATGTGTTTGAAGATGTGGCCCCTCGATAAAAAAAAAGTTTGGGCATCTCTGATTTTTAGACGAATGAGCACTGTACTATTTGAAGTTTGACTTATTGTCCTATATATTACGCAAAGTTGACTCTTATGAACTTTTAGTCATGTTATATTGTTGTTATTTAATCAAAAACATACCAGCAATTGTGTTTATTTGAGAAACCCTTTATTATTAGTCCGTCTACATCCCCAAATGCTCTGTTCCGCCCTGTGATGTCATGAAGCCGTAATGAAATCATCCAAATGTTCCTAGTGAAGTTGTGCGGCATTTAAAAACACAGTGGAGCACTTCCTGTAATACCACATGACATCACAATGTGGAACACAGTGTTTTTCTGTTTGAGAGGATCAGTAAATATGCAGGGTTTGTGTGTTTAAACATGTGTGAATGAAGGAAACACAACGAAAAAGGTCTTAGATGGGTAACATCCTGGACATTTGTCAGATAAGAAAAGAGGGCAGTTAGATTCACTTAAAGCAACACTGTGCAACTTTTTTGGACATGGCGTGTCACCTGCATGATTCGATGGAGACACAAAGTTAAAACCATACGTTGGAAAAAGGGAGTTAAATGAGTTTAATGCCATATTGTGGGATATTACAGCCAAAGGAACAATATTTCCATGGAAACAATTAAGAGTCAGGTTTGTGGCGACGCAAGGGCCCTCAGTGTAACTATGACTTTATTGCAGTCTATTTTTTGGTTGCACAATGGAGCTTTTAAATGTGCCTGTCTTTTGAACATGAGTAACATGGGGAGGACATGCAGACTCCAGCTTGAAAGCTTTATTCCTGGTTCAACAGATCCAGTACAGTAATTACAATAATTAGCATGCTATTTGCACTTGAACGCTGATGACCATTTTCTTATCATTTCTCTATTCTGGCGCAGCTGCTGTCTTGTCAGAATTATACTGTTGGAACAGCAACGGATTACAGCCAAATGATCTATATCTTAATATCAGGGAATCACAGTGAGGAGTTGTGGCAAATACAACTGTGAAATTAGAACATTTGAAAAACACAAAAACTGCATTTTAAGCAACATAATCGTTTCTTTTCAAGCAATTTGAAATTTGAGTAATATATCTTTCGCCAGTATAAATATATTATATCAGCAGCTCTTGAGGTCAAAATATGTCCACTGCGTGCTTATTTTAAACCACTTTATTTATTTATAATCAGGAAAGTGCACTGTTAGCATTCTAGCTGCTGTTATTATCATCGTGACGGCAAAACTTACTGGTCTCTGAAAGCTGTGAAACCCGCTTATAAGCTCATTACGGTGCATAATTAGGATGCTCAGATTGCATAAAGGAATTGAGGAATAACTTTGGGCCTCTGCAAAATGCAAAAATCACGTTTTTAAGAAAGTAAAAATCAGGTACAGCACCTTAACGGCTTTTTTTCCTTCCAAAATCATGCATTGCTATACTCGTGCCTCTGACAGCCCACTCCCATTGCAAGAAATCTATACACGGACAGTATTCAGAGGACATGCAGATCGCAATGCCTTTCCAATAGGCTGATTAATTAGTATACTAACACTCATTTATAGACAATGTTAAACGCTGAAGACAATTTTTTCTCTCTCCGCTCATAAATCTTGATCAGATCCAACTAGGGCAAGTGAAGCGCTGTGAAGGAGTTCTACGGTCACGACATGAGGTAATTATCTGCCATGGCGGATTCTCCAGGCAGTGTAAGCTACAACCGAATCCCAGAGGAGGTGCCTTCTGACTTGTTCGTAATCCTATATGTTCATGAACCTCCTTTGTACCCTCGGATCACAGAAGCATGGAGCGAAAGAGCATTGGTCTAATCTTCTTAGGTTGGACTTCGGTGGCTGGCTGCAGACATGTCGCCAAATTATATGCTCAATTTACATCTCACATACTTCTTTTTACGTCTTGAGGTTCGTATGAGAGGTTTTTTCTAATCATTACTTGGTTTGCTAGGATAGTATGTATGGTAAATGTTAATCATAGTTTTACATCAGTGAAGTGCTCGTTGAGAAGAAAAGTACAAAAATATAGGAAGTAGCAGTGCACGTTCTAAAACAATACCTTGGGTTCTAAAATTTGACAGAGGGGCCGGGCCAGGATATATATATATTCTTAAATTAAAGCAGAAAGTTCCATCCAAAATACAGCAAGTTCACGCAAGGAAGGGATTTTTTTCTGGCAGTTTATACTTTCATTTAACACAACCAGGAGCGCTGGAATGGGGGGGAATGGGTAAAGAGTACTGTTTACCCAGGGCCCACTCTGGGTCCCCTCAGTCTGTAATACGTATTTTTCCTTAGACAACACAGCACATAAGCCACAGTGCGGGTCCACGAACTACGGTTATGGAATACTTCTATGTATGTCACATCTTCTGCCCATGTCCAACCAGGAAGTAAAATTATAAACTTTTTAATAGAAATCTTAAATAGAATAATGATAACTACTTGTTTTAGTGCAGTGAGTAGTTTCAACTCCTGGGAAGATGTCAAGGGAGCAGATAAAAAAATCTCCAATGGATTTTTCTGACACTCGGAGACAAGCGGTCTGTCAGCCTGATGAATAGCTGCAGGGTGTGGGGGGACTGTCCTTACAGCTGTTCTCATGGCTAAAAGACAGTGTAAGGACTGGACAGGAGAGCACTCTATTTCATCCAAGGTGACATTTACATAGAACATTTTACTATGAATAGACAGCCGGGGTTGTTTCGCAAGGTCAAGAACTCTTCGCACAGAACGACGGGCAGACAGAAACACACTCCACTTCGGTATTCGTCTGCGTTTGTCTTGTGCTCATCTACCACATCTTGTCACTCCAAGTCAAAGATGCCTTGGAAAGAGGACGAGAAAAGATTTTGGAAGAATAAAATGCGGAATGGGGGAACTTATTGTCTATTGGCTTGGGGAGCAATTTATCTTTTGCTTTATGAACTCAGTTTGACAAATTGTCTTGCCACTAGTCTGTGAGTATTTGCATAATTCCAAACCCTCCCATTGTATCTGAATCTGATACGATCCAAATTGTTTCACCAAATGGTCAATGATTATGCAAATGTTGCCTATTTAACTTTTCTGTTTAAAGATCTGCCTTGGTCACAGTTTTATATCGCACTTTTCCACTTTCAACGCTCTCACACGCACAGACGCTGGGGGTGAGGTGGGTCAAGTGTCTTGCCCGAGGATACAACGACAGGATTCATTTGTGGGAGCTGAAATCGCACCGCCAACCTGTGGGTCATCGGATCTGACTGCTCAATGAACGATTTTTATGTCCAGAGCGGGATTTGAACCGCCGACTTTGATGAACACGGTACCGACTGAGCTACTTTCGCCCGTTGTCTCCTTGGACATGTTTTGGTTTTCCTGCTAAGTTCTTCAATATAGCATTAAACTTGTCTAATAACCAAGGAAACAAGTACATCATCAAGCCACGACTAGTTACAGATCAGGTCTGTGTAACGGTAACCCCACAAACAGTAAAAATATATGTTTTTCAAGGCAACTTTAGCAACAAGACTTGGAATCTAACTCATTAAAGACGGAGAAGCAAACATATTTCCATGGGGATGAACAGATGCCGGATGCCCCACCACAAAAGTTACATAGTGCACCTTTATAGACAGGTTGCCAAAATGCAGGTACAATGTTTTTTTTTACCATTGCGAGATAGGGCCAATGCTTTTGAGATTGTTGCAGAAATACACAGTTCCATCCAAGGTGACATTTACGCGCATTAATTCCGATTATTGTGCATTGACAGCTGGGTTGTTTGCAAGGTCACGTGTCCTTAAGATGGAAAGAGAGGCAGACATAGAAACACTCCACTCTGCTATTCGTCCACATTCGTCTTCTTGCTATCTACCTCTCCCTGTCACTATATATGAAATGACAATGGCCAGCAGATTTTTTTCTTTTTTTTTTTTTTTTTCTCTTCAAACGAAACACCGGGAAGCTTCTAGCCAGGAAAAAGACATTGGAATAAAGACAGGAGTGGGTGGGGGACAAGAGATTTTGAGGCCTATGCACTTGGAGAAGAGCGATAGAGAGAGAAAAGAGAGAGAGGTAATACATTTTCATCTGAAATATTAAAGCCACTGCATTAATCTGTCTTGTGTCTCCCTAGGGTGCCGGTGAAGGGCTGGTGCTCCTGTCCTAGAGTTCCCTGAAAAGGACATCGTCTTCCTCTACCTCCTCGTCTTTGTGGGCCAGACTCCGCTACCCAGCTTTCTTTTAAAATAATAGTCACTTAAGTGTTTGTGTGGGAGTGTGCTGCGCTAAAATGGATGCAACGTCCAAGTCCCAAAATTGATTTTCCCTAAACCTGAATTTGGAGAGTGCACTTTGCTTTTGTTAACCCGTTCACACAACTGAATAATTATAAGGGCGCCTCTATTTATCATTGCACAGGACTGGGTGACCTTAATAAAGCCCGAGTTGGCCCAAAAAAGCATTTAAAGACCTTCCGCATGCAAACCCCAAGAAGATTTTATTTGACTTATTGATTTATTTGACTTGAGGCTCATTATTCAGAACAGAAACAGAGAGAAGCGCCGATCGCTAACAGCTAATTATGTCCAACTAATGCATGAAGAAGATATCACAAAAACGGACCAAGCCCACACAATCTACTGCAGAGCCTAGACCAACAAAAAAATACGATATACTTGAAGAGCGAAAACGAGAAGAAAGAGAGAAAGAGGAAACTAGAATCCATATTTCTTTGGTCTAGTTATGTGATTAGTTTCATTAATGATACTTGCTAGTTCTGGTATCAATTAGTACCGGAGTATATATGTTTTGTCTACTATAACGCAAAGATTTACATATTGATTTGGCACAGAAGCCCATACCTACCAAGCCATTATCGAGGTCGCATTGATGATGCGTATTGCGTATAGAATGCTAACGCTTAAGTGGGACTAAACACCCACAACCGCATTTCAAACAGAGCTGCTAAATTGGGCATCTGGAGGATTAAAGGAAAGAGTGAAGAAGGAGGGGCAGGGTCTGAGGGTATACGGAGCAGTGTGATTGGTCTAACACGTGTCCACACTTCAAACTCTGCAGCTAGGTGTTTGTAATCGGAAACGCCTGGCTGTAATCAGGGCAGTATTTGTGATGTCACCAACTACTTGAAATTGTAGAGGCCACTAAAGGCACCACAAACTTAGATTTAGGGTTTTTTGACCTCACAGTTGCAAATGTAAACTAGGAATAGCAGATAATGCTATTAAAACAGCATATACACAGGTTAGTAGCGAAAAAGTTTGTGCTTTTGAATCTTCACCAATTTGTTATAGTACTGGTTTAAATATAGCCATATGGTTTAAATATATAACAATGCAAAAGACAACTATGAGAAACTGCAACCAAAATAACTCGTAGGTAGCTGTAGTGACATTTAAGGGAACATGCCGGGCCTCCTAACCGCTCCCTATAATCCAATCATTCGGTTGATCTGTATCAGCAAATTGGTTATAAAACTCGCTGAGGGTAACAGTTCACTCCATCACCAAGTTTTTTACACCTCCCTTCAATCTTTCCTCTGGCAGCTCGGGGAGGTGATGGCACCCCATGAGCCTTTATCTAGGTCACCAGATCCACAGCTGCACCCATCTGGCCCGGGCCATGTCCTCTTGGTCCGCACACATGAGATAGTCCACTGAACACACACATACAGTAGAAGCTGCACATACCAGCTGTTGTGGATTAGCAAAGAAACCAGTGCATTGGCTATTCTCTGTGAACTGACCAAGGGTTAGCTGGCCATGCCCTGTGAGTGACCCAGCAAAAGCGTAGGCCAGTCATCATTGCATGCAGCCTTTCATCATCATCATCATAATAATAATAATAATAAAATAATAATAATAATAATAATAATAATAATAATAATAATAATAATAATAATAATATAATAATAATAATAATAATAATAATAATAATAATAATAGTAATGTGTTGGGTTTATATAGTGCCTTTACATATTCAATGGTGGTAAGCTACTATTGAAGCCACAGCTGTACTGGGGTAGACTGACAGAAGTGAGGCTGCAAATCTGCACCGTGGTACCTTGCAAATTACGCAAAACACTATGATATGCACTCATTTTGATTCATGATTTGTTTTGGGGTTTACCATAATCCATCCATCATTTTTTCTTCTGCTTATCCGGGGCTGGGGTAGCGGTCCAGTGGGACCCCAAGGCGTTCCCAGAGGCATTCCCAAATGCCCAAATGCCCAAATGTTTTTTTTATTGATTGAGGGCCGGTGATCAATGCAGTGCGGGCTTTAAACACAGCTTTGACAGAGCCGCTGTGTATTAATAAGGCTTGAAACACATTCATTTTACGTCTGTATCACAATGCAATGTGATGTTCGAGGTTTTAGTGGTAGAAATTATTTAATTTACTGTTAAAAGTACTGCTTATGATAAATGGGGCAAGTTCAGCAGTATGCCTGAGGGCCATTAAAAACTGGTCTGAGGACTGTATTTGGCCCTCGGGCCATAGTTTGGACACCCCTGCTCTAGCATGTCCTGGGTCTTCCTCGGGGCCTCCTCCTGGTGTGACATGCCTAGAACACCTCCCTACCATAATTACTCAAAAAATAAATAAAATAAAATAAAAAATAACTGGGGTGAAAAAAAAACAATTACTAACACTAACAAGTTTCATGTTTTGTCTGGAACATTAACAGCATTAACATGTATTTCCATGGAGATAAACATTATGATTCAGCCAAGTTACATATCAAATAATCCAGCCAAAGTAATAATCTCTCACTGGAGACAAGCAGAACAGACAGAAAGGTTACATAGTGCATCTTTAGTGAATGGATACTCTGAACTAGACTATCACTAGCATTGCATTTTAAAAAAAGTAGAAAGGAAAATGACGCAACTGCTTCTTGTTATGCTATTTTGAAACTGATTGGATCAAACAGCAACACTGCCACTACGAGAAATACGACTTCTCTTAATCAAGGCGGTTTGGCGCTTCACTGAAACAGCAAATCTGTCACCTGCGCCTCCATCCATCTGGGTTCCTCCTTTACATTGATCTGAGCGCTGGCCCTCCAATCAGGCTCCTACCTGATCTCAGCTTTGTCTTCATTACTCTAGCGCGGTTAAACCAACATGCCCCTGGTCCTGTCGGCTACTCCTGTCCTCACAGGCGCTTCCTTTAGAGTCATTATAACACTGTCAAAGCTCAACCTTATAATTGTTTCTTGGGATTAGGTCCACAAATGTGTTAATCTTTTAGCTTTAAATCCTTTCAACTGACACAATCATGTCTGTGTTTAAAATAATGCTACCGCTTTTTTTTAATGGTCGCACAATGTACCTTCATTTCCTGGTCTCCATGGAGATGTCATTGCTTCGTTTGGAAGGTTTCACAGAATGGCAATTAAACATCAATCTGTCTGCATGGTATTAAGCAGCTCGGGGCAAGAATGTATTTTCTTCAAGGTATTCAAAGTGAGGAGTAGAAACATGAATAAATAAATGCACGATAGCCTATAAGTTGTCAGTATCATATCGTGGAAATGCATATTCATGGACACAAGAGACGTTACATAATAATCTTTAATATACTATAATTAAAAAGTAGGCTAATAGTAACATCGCTTTTGTCTGCTTATGCTGCTAGGGTGCATTGAAATATGTTTTTGCCTCGTGTGGTTAGGTCAAGTAATGACAGCGATAGGACAAATCGACAAATTGTACCTTAGTATTATCACTATCTCTTCCTCCATTAAGTAATATGACAATCACTTGAACCTAGCTTAACCTTCTCTCCATTGTTTGCCATCCAGCGTGCATAACCCCCTTTTGTAAAAACAGACAATTTAAGAAAAGCAACATACAAACTAGTCCACCCGGACCCCCATCTGCGGCGATACAGCTCAGAGCTTAAAAAGGACCTGAAGAGACCGACTATAAGGCATACACCGCCAACTGCTTTCATATGTCCACAACTGCAATAAAATATTCCATCATATCCCTGAAGCATCCGAGACTCCAGCTGGGATCAAGAGTATACTTGATGACTTGAGAGAGGGGTGCATATTAGGGACCCTCCGTTCCATTCCATTAATACACATGATGGTAAAAAAAAAAAACAACACAGGGCCCGACATGCTGTTTTCTACTTCCTGTCCTGTGTATTGACGTGTACAGGGGACACCGGCGAGCGTCCAAGCAAGGCAGCGTTATTCACCACTCAATGTCACTTTATATACGATGAATATATAAAGAATTAATGTTATTGATTGGATGGGTGAATATGAAGTATCAAATGATAGCGGTAAATACAGAGCATGTGTGTGTTGGGATAGGGACCGGTGGTATCCAAAGCGATAAGCTTAAACGAAACCGCTAATATGTTTTAAATATCGGAATTAGCTGGAAAATACGCGACTTAACTTAAGCTATTCCTCGATTGATGTATTAATGAAATATTACAGGATTATTAATTATCCAGACAGTATTTGCATGGGATTCCAGTGCGGTATATGTACCCTGCATATCTGTGTACGTTATGGGCGACAGTAGCACTCAGTTTATTGAGTTGAGTGTTGAGCGAGATTCGAAAGTTGGCGGTTAAATCCCGGTCTCTACATAAAATCATTGGTTGAGCGGTCAGATCCACTGATCCCCACAGGATTGGCGGTGCAATTTTAGGTCCAACAGATGAATCTGTCGTTGTGTTCTTGGGCAAAACACTCAACTTGGGCCCCAGTGATGTGTGCGTATGTCTGGTGTATGAAACGTATGTGCGAATGGGCGAGAAGTCCCTCGAGTAAAGCGCTGGAAGGTGTGGAAGAGCGGCTAATTACTGAACATCTAATGACTGGATTACCAAATTTTATGTATCAATGTTTAGTAAGGAAATTGTTAGTTGTTAGTTGTCTTTTTTGCAATATGGTGAAAAAGTGCTGAGCAAAAATGTGATTGCAAAAACATCTGTAGATTTTCGCTGTATACTTATTCAGAATATGTCAAATGTTAACCAAAAAATGGTCCAGTTAATAGCTCCCATTTACCAAATATATTAAGCTACAACTCCTTACACATTTTCTGCTGTAGAAAGGAAATGAATAAAGATGCTAACAAATGCATCTTATCCACTAAAACACAACTGCAAAGCTCTACAATGCTATTGGTGTTAACCTTTACATAATACATATCATTTTGCCGCATAGTCTCAGACTTAAGGAGGATGCAAAGAGATTCAGGGAGATTCCACATGTGAACGGTCCTCTTCTGTTGACAGGTGTTTTATGGGGGAGGAGTGCTGTTGTTGTGGATGTCCTATCAATGATTCAGATGCGGCACCTCACATGGAGAGGAGAGGAGAGGAGGGGGGGATGGAAGAGAGATGTTCACCCAGAACTTTCAATATATAATTCACGCGCTTGTCTGACGGCCCGGGTGGAATCTGTATGGATGCTCTTTCTGTCTGTTGGAAATTCACTGTTCTTTTTTTTTGTGATCAAATTTTTATGTTTACTAATAATAACAAAAATAAAATAAACAAATAAATAAACAGGAAAAAAAGCAAAACAGAAAAGCACCCCCCCACCCCCCCATACCCCCCCCCCCCCCCACCCCCCTCCAAAAAAAAACAACAAACACAAACCCTGGTCCCGAGCTCATGGTGATATCCCACCCCCCTCCCTGGGGCTCCACAGTACACAGATCAAAAATATTTTTGGGTGGTATGCGCACATATGCTTAGAAAAAAAAAAAAAAAAAAAAAAATATACAGTAAACTAAATACAAATATATATATGCATACATACAATGCACACACCTATTCCATAAAACATATACTTTCACACTATGTATGTGTTCGACTATACCCTATACATTATTATATAAACATACATATAAATATATATACATACACATATATATACATACACATATACATCACATACATACACACCTACATACATACATGTACATACACACATACATATATACATAACATATACACCTACATATACCCCATATATAAACATATATATACACATACATATACACATATATACATACATACATAGATACCTTTTATTTAACAGGAATATTTGCTTTATAATATCTCTTCCACTATTTCACAGTTAATGAAATTTGCTTATTTTAAGATTGTCCATTCTAATAAGTTTTACTCCATAATGAGATAGTTTTTGTTTTGGCTCCATGCATTTTAGCTACTGATAGTTCCATGTTAATATGTAACGAAAGGTGTTGATCCAGTGGACTCAGAGTCAAGTTGTTGGATGTTTGCCAGCGAAGAGCCAGAAGTTTTTTCGCAGCTGTCAACCCTGCCAGTAGTATTTTTTGTGAAAAAAGGACCAATTTAATAATTTTGAAAAAATCATTCATTAAAAAGATAAAATGGGGAAAAACAAAAAATCTTTTTTTAACATTTAGTTAATAAGAATGTACCATTTTCCAGAATATATTGCCGTCTTTACAGTTCCCAAACATGTGGATAAAAGTACCAATCGCGTCTGAAAACATTAATCACAATATGGAGAAGAAGTGAGCTTCATCAAGTACCTCTTTTTGGGGGTTAAATAAGTTCTATGTGAGAAAGTTAAGTGAGTATCTGATGGTTTGGATTTTTTTGATGCCGTAAGGAATTGTGTTCCATATTCGTTTTCCAGTCGTCATTCTCCATCACTGCATCAAATCCTTGGTCCACACACTTTTCAAATTTTCAGTGGTTTCATAATTAGCGATCAATAATAAATTATATTTGTGTAACAAAGCTCTTTTAATTTTTTTATTTAATATGTGGGTGTAATTTGATTGTGTGGTGAGAGAGGTTCAGTCCAGTGGAACCCCATAAGCTTTCATGGAGGATCTCAACTGGAGGTACAAGAAAAACAAGAAGATGGCTGGCAGGTTAAAAATGGCACGTAAATCATTTAAAGGGAGAGAAGCCCAGAGTCACCAAACAGGTCTCCTAGTACATGAATCCCTTTCTCTTCCCATTGTGAAAATGCAAAGGATTTTGGCCCCAGATAATAATGGAATAGTTATGAAAAAGTGGGGCTGTTCTTATGCCATTTTTGTTATACTTTTAGAGATTCTTTTTCCCACGTTTCGCCAGACTGATAGTAGATTTGTAATTATTGGGCCAAAACGAGTTCTTTGCTTGTTTAAGTGGGATGGGTGGAGTAAATCAGGTCCTTTAATCTATGAGGATGAACTAGGTTTTTCTCAATGCATTTCCATGCAGAGTCATTTGTTGGACAGAACCAGATGAGAAAGTGGACGTAAAACAAAAGACCAGTAGTAATATTTGAAATTGGCACTGAAAGGCCTCCTGAAGATTTGTGCCGCTGCAGATTAGCTAAGGAGACACGTGGCCGATTTCCTTTCCATAGATATTTTTGCAAATCAGAGAGTGAAGCCTTTCAAAATGCCTGGGCGGGGAGAGAGAGGGAAGCATTCCAAAGTAAAAATTTATACGTGGTAATATATCTGTTTTAATTATGGAAATTCGAGTTTTGTAAAGAGGTAGGGAGATTATCCCATCGTTGTAAGTCAAGAGTTACCTGGTTTAAAATGTTTTGTAACAATTTTTAGAAGCAATTACAACATTTAGTGAGAATAGATTTCCACACCCAAATATTTGAAAAATGCTCCACTTGGGAATTATAGACGGAAGTGATACAAGGTTTAGCATGTGAATTTAGAGGAAGTAAGCCAGATTTTAAACCATTTAATCTTATATAACAGAATACTAACCAAACTCTGATTAAATGGAACCCTACATGGCTCAAGTACATGTGGGATAGAGGGTTGATGCTTTATCTATATATAATAAGATGTCGTCACAATATAGAGAGATGTGATGGTTAGTATTATTAAAACTTATAGGAAGGATAAGGTTATTTTGCTTCTTCTTTTTGAGCTAAAGGTTCTAAAAGCCAAAGCAAAAAAGAACAAGGACTTAAAGGGCAACCTTGACGACATGATCTAGATCATACGGAAAAGAGATGAATGGTAATACTTCCAACTTATTACCACAGCGTGGGGAAGGGTCCGTGTATAATAATTTGACCATATTAATGAAAGTATGTCCCAGTTTAAAATGATCCATAAACCATCCAGAGATACTCCCATTCAAGCTGATCAAAAGCTTTTTCAGCATCAAGACGATAAAAATAACACAGTCAGATGGGATATCAGTGGCGGCGTGGATAATATGAAGTAAACGTCTTATGGTTATCAGATGACCAATCGATTTTTTGATAAAACCCCGTTTGGTCACAATTAATCATTTTTTGACATATATGGATCAATGCGATGAGCCAGGATACGAGCATAGACTTTAACATCAGTATTAAGCAGTGATAAAGGCCTATAATTAACTACATAGAGAGTTTGATCTTTATTTGGGTTTAGGGTAAACTAGTGATTATTGCTGTGGTTCGCATCATTAATGAAGGAACCTTTCTCATTGAAGTCCAAATCATTTTTAAGAACAAAAGTCCTAAATCATTCCAAAAGTAAGATAAAAATTCCGAGGGATCCCATCCACTGGGGATTTACCCTGTTTCATGCTATTTTAGGGCAGGTATGAAGCTTCGATCAATGAAATTTTACTGTTAAATTTGTACTTTCTTCTTTAGATAATGAGGTTAATGTTAAGTCATGTAGAAATTTTGTACACCCTGCTTATATTTAACTCAATTCTCGATGAATATAATGATTGATAGAAAGCATAAAACCATTATTTATATCTTTGGGATCTGTTAATATTCACAGCGCTGAAATTCACTGTTCTTAAGACCGCAGCCGCCAGACCACTTCGATGTCATGAACTACGCTGCCAAATGTCCCGTTAGGGGTATTTTGTTCGCCACGTGGGATCATTGACACGGAAAATCACCAGACGCATCATATGGCTGCACGTGGAGATCGCTTTGGTCTTGTTTTTGATGTGCAAAAGGAAAGGGAATTTGCAACATTTGGTGACTAATTCTAATGGCTTGGTTTTTCAGCGAATTCCAATAGAAAAAATTGCTCTGTAAATAAGATTATAGCCACAGACAATTTGAGTTGCTATTAGGATTGATATGGTCTCTAGACACAAGTATTGCTATATTAAAACGCTATAAACTTTTTAAGTCATTTGACAGTTGTTTCTTAAAGCGGCTAGGACCTATTATCCAAAATGGACTTTTCAGAGCTTGTCAACCATGTTATAGTTGCTTCCCCTTCTCATTTACCCTCTCGAAGTTGGTTTTTGGAGTGATTCGCGCATGTGTTTGAGCAATCTTTAATCACTTATTTTCAGACGCACCATATGCCGATCAATCCCGTTTTACGCCCACGGCCTCTGTGCTAACCTTTGTTCTTACACCCCGCACGACCCGGCGACCCGCGCATTTAAAAATAATTTTTCTTAATCGATGAGTGCTTAGAATTTGGCAGCGTCGCATAGTAGCATTTGTACAAATGAAAAGCTGCTCGCTAGCGTGATCTACAGCTATCCATAGGGAAAGGCCGACAGCTACAAACGGCTCTTTGTTGTGATGATGTTGTTTAGATGGCATATTGCGATTTAAAATGCGTAACATATCCACGAGATTATAACTGTATAGCAGACACGAGCACAATAGGTCTCTTCAACAAAGGTTTGTGAGACGGCCGGGCCGCAACATATCCCCGGTGCATTCTACTACTCTTCAAGGTTTCTCAGTTGCACTTCACCTTAACGAGCCCTATTTTAAACCTGAGTCACCCTATTTTTTACCCTTTGACTCCACCTTCACTCTCATTAGCTACGCTGCCGATCTCTAGAGCTGCATTAGAAGAGATGGTGGTCTGTTTATCTCTTGCATGAACTAACCAAACCCACGGAGCCTGCTTTCTGAGTCTTATCTCACCCAGCATCATCACAATCCTTTTCACTTCTGGAATCTCGAAGGCCTCCAGCGTTCCAAGATTACGCACCTGGAAACCTATATTCCTGCTTCGACAGTCTGTATCCTGGTCTCAGTTTTGCACACATACCTCCCTCATATCTGTCTAGCAAATACTTGTAATCTACTTTATGTTGAGGTGTCGTCCAATTAATGTACTCGCCGTCAAGTTTAAACACTATCCACTGACTGTAAGGTAGTAACATGTCTGTAGAGAAGCATTATATTTGTGAAGTTATTCTATAGAAAAGTCATGAGCGTAGCTGAAATCTGTTTGGTGATAGAACCCATCTGCTCAAGTTCAGAAGGCCAAAGTTGGTGTTGGTGTGCTCTGGTTTCGTGTTAAGCTCGGCCAACAATCCAAAGAACAGAGCGCATGTAAGATGGCAGATTAGGGGAATATGAACGCGCGCACAGTCAGCGTATGCTCGGGCTTTTGTCTTGTTATCTTCGGCAGTGAGTTGACATTATCCCCATGGATAAGGTTTTACCGTGCATGGATTACCGCCTGAAACAAGCTGCGCACGGCCCCCCGGAGGGAAAATAAGAGGACGAAACCTGCTTGGATCCGGGGCTAGTATCCCAGTGCTCTTGGCCTCCCCCTCCTCACTATTCATCAATGCCACCATCAGCACACATGGGCTTCGCACAGTAATGGCACCCGGACTGTATGGAAACAATGTAAAAACCCAAATAAAAGAATTCCATCGCCTCCAAATAGCTAGAAATCTTTTGACCCATAAACATTGCTTCACATTTTCTTTAAACTTGAGGCTTCAATATAGCTACCTTGACAACTATCGCCCACTGTAAAGAGATTGACCCTTGCATATACCTGGGAATGGATTCGTAGTAAAATCTTTGGGTTAGTCTTTGTAATATATAACCATTATAAGTTAAGTGAGTTAGAAGCTTCTATATTGTAGCCTGATTCTCATTGTAAAGCAAATCTAGCAACTGTATAGCTTATTTACCCATTATCTCAAACAGAAAGTACATTTAATTTGAACTATAGGCCTTAAAAAAAAGGCCATCAGAAATCACCTGACTCCTACATGGCGCCCTTTCCTTTGATACTTTCCTGGAATTATAAAAACCTGTTGATCATCAGAATACTTGCAGTAATAATAATAGAAATGACAATTCACTATTGGGCTTAACCGCATTACGCCACTCAATCATGCGTTCCACAAATGCCTCCAAATCCCAAACATAGTCCATTGTTCTTAACTGCAAAGCCGGTCTATATCTTTACTATGTTCCGGCTAGCTACAGATGTATGTACTATAAATCACATATTCCGACGCATATGACGAATTGGCTTAATCGCCACAACAGACAACAGCTCTGCCTCTCACATCTGTACGCCAATGGATTCCAGAGAGAATTGTAGACTTCGTTCCAGCTTCGGCCGAGCGTTTAATATCCCTGGGAACATTTGAAACGATGCCATAGCAATTTAGTCTTGTGCCTCTGAACTTCAGACAAAAACCGGAGCAAGAGATCTCAATGATCACAGCACACATGAAAGAGACTGAGGGATGTTGAGCGGTGCGGCTCTCTACCAAGGCAAAGAAGTTGAAAGATGGGTGTAATGATACACTCAGTATAGTAGTCTTCAAAAAACACACAGTTAAGCTGAAATGGCATATCAATCTAATGCAGCTACGGAAAACACTTTTGTATTTCTTGTGTACAGGGAGTTTTTCAAAGACCTGAGACTTCCAGACCAAAAGAAGTGTCTGTTCTTACTAAGGTGATGATAAGCAGGAATAAACATGCAGCTATAGGTATTATGCTCTGGCTTATTTCGAAAGGTACTTCAAAGAGAACTATAAGGGCGTGTCTTTGAACATCTGGGTGAAGCGTTGTAAATTGAAGGTAGTTTAGAATAAGCCTAAAGCGAAATATACATTCTCAAGTGTACTGCTTATACTACTTATTTGTCAGTAAAATTATCTCTTAGGTTATGTAAGTACAGAAAGAAAGGTGTTATATTGCAATTTAACCAATTTCACTAGTGCAAGCGATGTTAAAACTGATGGTATGCATTTAAATATAATTCACAAACAATTGAATCAACTTCTTAATTTGTGACACACCATTTCTTAGCCATTCTCATTTTCTGGCAATACCAAATTTAAAGGTGCATTGTGTAACTTTTCTGGTCCACTACGTCCAAACTACCTCTTTGCCAAAAAAATGTATGGCATAATCTTACATCTTATCTTTATTATTAAAAAACACCCTTAAAAACATTCTTTCTATGAGCGGGATTGCACTGATCTGACCTGCCACTTGTTCTGTCGGCGTCAACCTCAAAGGACAGTAATACATTTAAGATGTAGGGTCTGCCAAGCTGGTGACAGAAAAGTTGCATAGTAAATCCTTAAAGCATTAACCACTCACAATACAGATGTCTTTCTATTATCTCTTTCAAACAGCAAAAAAAACCCCTCCATGTTGCTTCTGCATAATGTAGAGATTTGCTCGTGTCGAGTCCTAAACATTGATCTAATTTGACACTCTTGCATTAGCTGTATTACGTAATCTGTAGCACACTGCAAATAACAGATGAATTCCGTAATCTAGTTGTAATCCCATTCACATCTACACGAAGGTGCAAAAAAAAGACGTGATGGTGAATGATTATGCAAGGGCCGGAGCTGTCACAGAATATAAATGATATGCTACACCCATAGCCTTGGCTTTATGCGTCTTATATTATATTATATAGGGCTGTGGAGGATTCTGGGCCCTATAGACAAGCCACGCAATTGAAAATGATGAAAACAGTTGCTACTTTGTCATAATTTCCATGGGAATTGTGCGCAGTAACTGGTGACAAGACTGAATATTGAATAAGGAGTGATAGTTTTATCGGGTCCGGTGCACTCCTAAGATAAGAGCGCTCATTGGCGGAGAATCAGAAAGAGAATGGAGGGACCCCCACAGGAGAGTCTTAAATATACAAGACAGAATGGAAATTAAAAATTTGAAGCTAAGTGCAGGGAGGAAAGATGTGGTTCATACCTGGAAGTAGTGAAAGAAACAAGGGAGACATAATTTTTATTTATTTTTTTTTAAGATTCTGACATGTAGTTATAAAGTTTATCCACAAGAGGCCAGTAAAAGGGGAAAATATAGCAATAACTTCGTACTTATGTCAACAGCTGACCATGGAAAACGTGCCAATCCCTTCTGCTTTTATAGGTATAATAACTAATGTCTTTGATTTATATAGCACCTTACTTTGCATTACTCGTTCATCCTTTAGGTACTTTGTAAGCCAGCGCCCCCTCAGACGCCCTGCCTGTGTAAATGTGGCTGCCAATCTGCGCCAACGGTCTCTCCGACAACCATCGCTCGCAAAAACATTAAAATTTCATCTTGCTCATGAAGAAGTTGACCCCAGTACATATACTCACAAAACAGGGCTTTTAATGTCTTACTATCCGTACAGTGAAGGACTGGAGGTACCCCCACGAAGGCAGAGTTGTACCTTAAAAATAGAAGACAATGGATATATAAAAACATGGAGCTAAGTACAGCGGCATGAATGATAGTTGGTGGAGGATGGAAGCTAAGCGAGTTGGTGCCACCAAAGAGGTGACCTGCATTGCTACAACCATATCACACCAGGCCTATCCATCTCCACTAGGGCCACCGTAGTTCCTCTCCCATCACTGGGGGTGGGACCAGCCCAAACCTTAACGAAATCTATATATTCTATTGACCAAACCAAAGAAAAAGCTTGTGACATGAACAGGTTTGGGTAGGAAAAGACTAGCGAAGACTATACCAGCAAATAGACAAGGCATTTCATATTTCGTGAAAGACTAAATTGAATGTGTTAAAATTCTTCTGTGTTTTGGTAGCGCTGGATTGCTGTTTGGCTGTTGGCAAATCTGGAAAATAAAATGATAAAATTCTCTTTGGATGAGAATCAAAATTTCTTCCAACCAAAAACCTAGACCAGTCGAATCTATGAAAAGGAACAGCTCTGCTTTGGCAAAAATAATACAATTTTGGGCTGTTTGGTGGAGACCCAGAAAATGATCTCTAATGCAATCATCTTACCACTCCCAAGCTGAGATAAATTAAGATTCTTGCACTAAAATTCTCCTCCCTTTATGTCTCTACCAATTACGTTTTTATTATGTGTTTTTACTTGAATCCATTACTGAAAAAATCTAAGTCTGTTGCCATGACTCCTAATCATGCCTAACAGCCTTTTTCCTTCCTCAACTCCCACCATCTTAAACATCCTGTAAAACTCCACATTAAAAGCTTTGTGAGCCGTGAATGCATTTTTATAATGGATAACTGCTGGCTTTATGCAACCGCTGGAGCTGAACTGTCCTAGTAATCCCTCAAAATAGGACCGTATATCCAGGTGACAAGGCAAGCAACTCACAGCCCTGATTCGCACAGTCAGTCTCTTGAAATTGGCTATTATTAGTTTCATCACATCCTTCCAGAAAACTGCCTCAAAGCTATACAAGGACTGCCCCACCGTCCACTTGCTTTCCGCGTTTGCAAATTGATAACGGAACTAGGGACCCTGCAGGGCTAGTAATTCAATATTGGGATCTAACAGGCTCAGATCAGATATGATGGAGCGTAATCCTCTGCAGTGCCCACCACCAACCACACCACAGCTCACAAGCGGAACTTTGGAAATCTTTCATCCATCTTCTTTGGATTTTCCCAGGGGGCTGATCCATGTGGCTATAAGTCTTGGATGGGGTACACCCTGGGAAGCGGCTCTCGTGATCACGGAATATGAGCAGTTTATCAAAAATACGGCATGTTTTTCTATAGTAGGTTAAATTTTACAACTTGATCTTTTATGATGATTTTAATGTCTTTTCTTATTCTGTAAAACACTTTGAATGACTTTTTGTGCGAGTCGTGCTATACAAATAAACTCGCCTTGCCTATACTATTCATGTTTTAAAATCTATAATCATCTAACTACAGAGATTTGAAAATGTTAAAAGGTTTGACTCCATTTAACATCTTCTTTTTCAGTTTAACTATCATCCACCCAGAGAGATTGTAACACTGTTTGCATTCTAGTTCAGAATGTTCACGACTACTTCTCTTTGCTCTACTGAATGAAAGAATAAAGATGTTTCCAGCTTACACGGCCTAATTCTCAAAACCATACCCAAGGACCAAAGTGCACTGTGGCTAAGTAGGCATGACAGTCTGTGATTACAATGAGTGAGTTAGCGCTAGTCCCCCTGCGCTCGCGTATCACAGCCAATCCTAAAGCCTGTCTTTTTAAACTGCTCCATACCCTATTTCGTCTGCCACGTTCACACACGCAATGATCGCCATGTTTATTTTCAAATTAGGATTATTTCTTTCCTCGGGCTAAGAACACCTTTATTTCGCAGTGGGAACAGTTAGGCCCATTAGCGCTGCTGGGTGGCTTCAAATGCATTTAGGAGAGAAGTGATGAGGTACGAGATGCTGACTGTGAATGCAAACTTTTTTTTTTTTCCCCTTATTTTCAGGTCTGCCGCATTTAAAAAGGTCACAAGTGACAATTATCATTTCTCAAAAACCGCCCTCGCAAAACATTAAGTAGCTCAAACTGAAAAATACTACTCAGTCCCTGCCATTAGACTGGAGAGCTTGGGACATCTAGAGTACTTTGGTATAGAGAACCATCATTATATAATTCAAACTTCCCGGCTACACACATATACGGCATGTTCTCTTTCCCATACATTAATATTTTAGCCAAGCACGGCCCCCAGCTGGCTTCACCTCGGCTTCTGCCTGCCACCTCCCGACGGACATTTTGTCGACATAAATCAGAAAGTGACATTAAGAAGCTCCCCTAAGATGGGCCTCTGTCAGCTCTTAAAGCAGGCAATGCCAATCTATGAGTCCCCTGACTGCTAAGTGGAGGCAACTTAAAAACTCCACGAGACCTTTAGAAAATGTGAAATATGTTGTAAAAAAAAAAGGTAGCTTCAAACCACACTTAAAAATTTTCATATATTCCTGATGATACATTTTTTTTACCAGTGTTATGCTCATATGCCGATGTATTAAACATCGGCATATGAGAAATTTCCCATGGCAAAAATGTGTCTTTAACCTTCATAAGTTTGGTTTTGGTCTCTAAATTGCAAGAAACCAAAGGAAGAGAGAGAAATTGCAGAGCCAACCCCACAGGAAATGCATTGTGTGTCCCAAGGCTTTTAGCGCCATCAGCCAGCACAGACCAGAGACACAAAAGGTTAAGGTTAGAGTTAGGTCTGTAGTTGTGGTCAGGCCCAGGCAATTCTGCTTAACTGAGGTTCACAGCTCAGACAGAGGAGCAGATATGTATTTTCTACTTTGTCAGGTCAAATGATAATAACATATAATCATAATGTGACAAGCAGCACTAACATGTCACCCAAACACAATGTAACAATCACATAATCTTTACGTAACAATCTGTAATCAAATGTAGCCCCGATCACAATGTAACAACTCGTAAAAGCATGTTAACTTATGTAACAAGTTGTAATGACATGTAACTCAAACACAATGCAACAATATGTAATAGCATGTCATTATTACGCAACAATCTGTAATAACATGTAGCCCAAACACAATGTAACAATATGTAATAGCATGTTATCATTACCGTAACATCTGTAATACATGTACTCAAAACACAATGTAACAATATGTAATAGCATGTTATCATTACGTAACAATCTGTAATAACATGTAGCCCAAACACAATGCAACAATTTGTAATAGCATGTTATCATTACAGAACAATTGTAATAGCATGTAAATGTAACAACCTGTAATAATGAGTACCCAAACGAAATGTAGCAACCTGAATAAACATGTAACCCAAACACAATGTACTAACCTGTGATAACATGTGATTATAACATAACAATCTGTAATAATATGTATGTAACCCAAATACAATGTAACAACCTGTAATAACATGTAACCCAGACATAATGTACAACCTGTAATAATATGTAACCCAAATGTAATGAACCAACTTGAATAACTGTAACTAAGACGTAATATAACAACCGATAATAACATGTATCCAGCCAAAACATGTTACAACTTGGAATAACCCATTGTGTATCAGTCAGTCAGTCCCCTGTAAAGTAATCCAAATGTAAACATCCTCTTTCATTAAACATAAGTAATGAATGTTACTACTCAGAGTTGCTTATTACTGCAGGTTAATATACACTAGTATATTACAATGTATGAAGGATAGAGGAAAACACAGAAATCTGAGAAATGTAAACAATAGACCAACCATAAATCGAAACGCATTGGGATACTTGATGTTTTACTCCACCTTTAACGTTGTAAAAAGGCTAACTTCCTATGCTTGTGTTCACTCACCATTATTATTTCCTGGCACACAAAACTTCATTATTTCAAAGGAGTATTTTGCCTGTCAAAGCGTGCATATAAATAATGTATGCTACATCCAACATGTTCCCTTGCCACAGTATTAATTATTTCAGAGACTGTTATAACCTGTCAGTGCTAGCTTGTTTCTCTAGCGCTATGATAATGAATGTTCCTAGCCAGGCCTTTCCTGCTGTACATTTTTTAATTATTTGCACCACTTTCTTTTTTTTTAACAAGGTTGAGAGCTGCCCATTATTCTGACATACAAAACCACTAGCACGACTCCTCCATTCTCTCTCTCCAACACACACTCATAGCATCATAAAATGCATGTATAATTTAGAAGATAATATATTAGCCCGATAAGCACTGCTGATTTGCATAGGCTGCTGGTTCATTTCTATAAAGGGACACATCACGTAGAGACAGTGGTGACAGAATGGAAGTGAAAATGCTTAAAAACGCAGATATGGGTAATGCCCACAGGCTAATCTGCACAGATATGAAGTCTATTAATAGAAAGGACAAAGGTGCTTGATAGTCCAGTCATGATGTCTCCATGTTTGTCACTTGCATCACTTTAAATTCTATTTGGAGAATATTCTTAAGACGAACATACTCAAGATATCTACTACAGGGTGCACCACCTGATTGTCCTCATAGAGATGTTACTGCTTTGCCTGATTTTTCCAGTACAGCATTATACCAATTGCAATGGAGACAAGCAAAGGATGCAACCAGTTCAAATCTGTGGAAAAGTGAAACCAAAAACATGCACAAATGCTCCAGCTAATGGTAGTCCCTGACCAAGTTTAGCCCAGGGATCTGGAGATGGATCCCCAGGCGCTACACAACAGTGCGCTGATGAAATGAATGCTACATAGATGACTTATTTATTGGATCTCCATCATCTTTGCAAACTTAAATACTGTTCTACTTGGGGTCAAAGTCAACATTCCCTCAAAGCAAATAACATTTCTCCATGGAGACAAGCAGGCGGCGTACCTCCCAATCAAAATGTTTACAGTGTGCACAATTAAATCGTTAATGCGCACCATCTTACTGTAGCCACGCCCCATATTCTGATTTCCACCAATCAGGAGAGTGCACAGCCATTTCCTGCTAAAGTACTTATACACTGTGTGTCACTGGGCCTAATTTATGTGCCCACTTACTGTATGTATGCTGCTTTGTAATTGGCGCCCAGCAGTGTTCAAGTGTTTCTGTGGATGTACTCGGGGCCATATAGAGCCCCAATGCACAAAACAGCAGAGATTTGCATAGAAATGTGTGCATATTTTGACATCTTATGACGAGAGAACCTCACACGCACTTCTAACACAGGCAGCATTTAATTAACAAGAAGAAAAAGAGCAAAAAACTAAGGAAAAAAAAAAACATTAAGCTACCTGAATTTACTCTTAACATTGTCATATAATCAGCATGCATAACTTGGCCCTTGAGGTTAGCTTTGCATAAAAGACAGACTTTTTTCATAAATAAACAACTGTGCTACAGCAGTGGAGAGGCGTTTTATCAATGGGCTTAGGAGCACAAGCTAGCATATATTGGCTATACTCCCAACAGTATACCAAAATGAAAACCTACATGAAAACCACCACCCTCTCAATAACCCAAAAGGCACAAATGTTGTTGCATTAATAAGACCACAAATAACTTGCAGCACAAAAGCGTTGCTATATTTATAATAATCATTAATGTTTGTAAATGTTTGATGGCATCTTCTGGGGTAAATTCTAAATATTAAGTATTTTGCATTCAAATAAGAAGCATTCGTCAGACATGGCCAAACTACGGCCTGGGGGCACACACGGCCCTTTGGTCTTATTAATCCGGCCCGCCGAAACATGACAAAATATATTAAAATAGGTAAGGGTAAACCTTGTTCAAAGTTTTTCTGCTGTGTTTATTTAATTGCAATTTAAGACATTATTATCAATTTAATTAATGCATTTGGAAAACAATTTGTACAATGAGCCTTGTATAGTCATGATTTGCTACTGATACAGGCCAAATCTCTAATGTAAATATATACATATATATATCCTGGCCCGGCCCCTCTGTCAAATTTTAGAAATCATTGTGGCCTGTGTGTCAAAAAGTTTGCCTTCCCCTGGTTTATATAGTAAGTTCATAGTACTCTATGTAACTTCTCTGGTTGTGGATCGTAGCCTGTCACCATAACACATCTTTGAAGTGCGATATATTGCTGAAGAAAATATAGGTGATAAAGGTTAATACTGAAGCTATAATATTTCACTGACACAAAAACTCTATAACTGCTCAGATCTGTGGAGAGGAAAGTCTACTCTAGTAAGATTTGTGCCTTTCTAGGTATTTTAGAGGAGTAATGCAAATACATGTAATTCAATAAATGCCAAAAAAGACTATGTTAATGCCATACTGTGGAACATTACAGGCAACGCAAACACAAATCTCCTGAGAGAAGCAGGTGCACCTTATGAAAAACAGTGCCACACAGCCTGCTTCCCTGCTGAACTTATCATTCAAACAAACCACGCCTCGCTCTACATTGGATAATAAACACATCTGATCGCAGTCAATGGCGTACGTGTAGCGAAGTGCTGCTCGCTCATCCCTGTCTGGGGCCGAGCTGGGAGAAAGTGAAGCGTGTCCCGGGACAGACAGGAGGGCCCACTGAGCCCGCACCTGACCCGAGAGAGACACACGCGGCTGGAGATAGATCTTTGTTTTTAATAACCCCCTCACACGCACCGCTGCCTCCTACAGTAGCACGCCAAGCAGCCTCCATGTAGAGCACACAAAACAAAAGCAATAAGTAAAACACGTGTATGTCAGCAAACGACAAATCCTGCTATCTTTTTTTGTTGGACAGGAAATGGTGGTTGCCGGGGTGGCCCTGAGCTATCCGCATGGAGGGCAGGCCATATAATGCTGGTTGACTGGTTATAAGGTCGGGCTGCAAGATTAATCACAATCAAGTTCGTAAAAACACAAAAGTTGCAGTTTTTTGAAGTACCATCATTTCCTCCACAGACGGCATTTCTACTCTACTGCTAAGTCTGTAGTTTCAACATCACAATTATAATTTTTTTTTTTTTCCAGATCGTTCAACCCTATCTCTGACATGTTAGTGCCATATGAACCATCTCACACTTTGAGGACTTCAGGGACCACCTCCTGCTAGTGCTCCTTTTGATTCTATAAAGTACTTTGAATTACTTTGTGCACGGATATTTCCTGCAGCTCAGTGGTTTGCATTGCTAAACGAAATCTATCTACAAAAAAGGTAACACCATAACAGTAATAAGTGGAGAAGCACATAACTATATTGGTCAGGTGGTCGTATATGTTATGGCTTGTATAATAATACACGGAGTACTGGTGATTTTCAAACTGTGAAATGAAGAAGTAGGTATTTAAATTGATCTTACTTGGCTCCTATAGCTTCGTGAATTTAGAATTTAATGAATTCACTGTGAAATAGCGCTTTTTTTTTGCTAGCCCTATGCACAAATGTATACGGTTTAAGTGGAACAGATAGCATAGGAGCATAGGAATGTGCCAACTATAGCTAGTGAAAATTGTAGCTCAGTGTCTAAAGGTTGGTGGTTCAAATCTCACTCCCACAGATGCTGGATGCTGTCGTTGTGTCCTTAGGCAAGACAACTTAACCCACTTAATGAATTGGTTCCTTAATGTAAAGCGCTTTGAGTTCCTTGACGGTGAAAAGCACTACATAGAAAATATGAAAATGTACCACGTATGGTATCTAAACACACAGAACACATTACATTTGCTGTATTTTGAGGTCAAAATTTCAAAACTTGACTACTTTTGAAACCACCTTTCTACCATGGTTAAGTTTGTACCATCGATTAGACAACTGGCGGTTCCTTTACAGTCTAGTGATGCTTTTTTAACACAACTTAGCTGCTCCTAACTCGGAAGAAAGATGACCTTACTTTTTCAATATTCACTAAGAACTAATGTGTGTGCTTTGATTGCAAAAAAATGTTAAATGTGGGTGGCCATTCACCAGTGGGATGAGGCTCCGCGATGTGTGCATGGAATTACAACTGCACTTGACTAAGAGGGAGTGGGAGGGGCCCACAGCCGCCACTCATCCCCATGGTTTTCTCCACAGAGCGCCGTTTCCAATAGCTTTCCCCATAAACTCCTCAGCCCATGGGCCTTGCATGTGGAAAATGGGGGAACATAATGGCACCGAATGTATATAACCGGGATGATAGAGACGTGAGTGTGCTAGCGTTTTGTGTGCATGTTTGCAGTCTGTCTGTCTGCTCTTGAATGAGGTAATGTATAGGCTAGAAGGGCTGGAATAGATAAGGAGATATATCACTGTGAAGTAGTGCTGTCACGATAAAATGTCCCACAACGCGATTTCGATATTAAGGAGTAGACTCGATACTGATTCCGATACCACAATAATAAAAAAACACTCTTTATTTAGACCAGAGGAAGAGTTTTGTTTTTTTTTTTTTGTTTTTTTTATTGCGGGCCACATCTCAAACATATTTGACGCAGAGGACCAGAGAAGTATTAATGTAGTGTGCTGCTATATACGCTGCTTTGACCAGAGCCGCTGTGTATTAATAAAGCTTGAAACACATTCATTTTAGGTCTATATCACAATGCAAAGTGATGTTTGAGGATATAGTGGAGAAATAGTTTTACTTTGATGTTAAAAGTACTGCTTATGATTAATTGGTGGCCAATAAAACTGATCTGATGTGCCGCATTTAAGCCCCAGGGGCCACTAGTTTGGACACCTCTTGATTAGACAATGGAATGTGATTTTCAACATCAACCATAGTAGTTTACTTTCTTTTATAACTACCATGTGGTCTTATAACCCCTAAATGGTCCCAGTATGATCCATAGTGGTCCATGGATGTCTAGTCTTTGTGAATGTTACCTCTGATGCAACTATTCCTTAAAGACCTTTGAATTACTCTGTGTACAAATTGTTTCTTTACAGATAAACTTTGCGCATACTTTGGTATCGATAAGTATCTGATTTTCGATATTTTTTAACACCCCTACGGTGCAAATGTGTAAGAGCATGCACATGTTTTTTGGGGTTTTTTTGGGAAGTACATTTAATTTATTTATCAGAGTGAGAACTAATTTTCACGAGGCAATTTCCAATCATACTACAAATACCTGTTCTTGAAGGGTTTTTGACAAATTAAATTGAAATTGCCAACAGTCAAAGTTAACTAGAAGTCCCTGGAAGTGGCGTGTTTTATTAAAAAGTCAAAGTTTTGTTCAAAAACTAATGAACCCCCACTCTTTCTTCCTCCGTAACGCAGCTGTGTCACGGCATTTTAACAGCTTCAATCGGAACGCTTTATTTCAAACATTTCACCGCTTCTAAAAACCCCCCCTTTTGAATCCATATATTCTACTCCTATGGCACAGACACAGGACATGGAATGTGTGCCGGACCGGGGACATTTAGACAAGGGTACTGTTCCCAAAAGACATTCATTTACCTCTGCAGCGAGCAGCCGAGCACCAGCATGAGCGAGGCCAGAAAACAAAAATCATGTTAGCATCTTGTCGTCCACATTATGTGCAACACAACCCCCTTACACACGAGCATTACTGCATTATCATTTTACACTGGCATTATCGCCATCGCGCATATAGCACAAGTTCCCCCCAAGGCTGTGTTTTGCACTCTGTTTCCATCATAGGAGCCAGACAAAGTCTTTTTGGTGAATTACTGACTGTATTGCATTGCCACAAGTACTATTAAGAGACCCCCAGTCTTTCAACTTTATCTGAGCAAAATCAATACAGATACATTGTATAAGTTCTTAATGTCAAATAAATCATGCTATGTTACTTTCTGCATCTCTAAAAGCATTTGCATGTCAGGAATGTGCAGTTAGCAATGCTAGTTGTGGTTAGCTTTAAACGTGGGCTGGCGACACGTTCGCCTCTTCAAGTTGTAAAAACACTTCCAAAACTCAAAAAAAAAAAATAAAAAAAAACCTCCCAGTCACCTTACGATGCTAGGGATGTGTGTTTAAAGTGAACTATAATCCGTTTTGGTTCCAGTAACACGAAGTGCGCAGTTAGCATAATAGTTGTGGTTAACTTTATTCCTAGTTTGCAAAACTTTAAAAAGTTAAACATGCTTTTTAACTAAACTCACCCCAGTCAACAGTTTACTATGCTGGTAATGTAAATTAACTACTTCATGTAGTCAGTATCAGGAATTCACGGTTATATGCTAGTGTGTTCGCTTTACTGTGTTGCAATGTTCACTCTGAAAGTAAGAAAGGCCTCATGAACTCACTCAGTCAACATTAGACGCTGGGAATGTGTTTAAAAAAATAGTTCTGTTTTTGTCCGAGTATCAGGAGTGCGTAAGTTGAGCATGCTATAATGAGGTGATGTTACCATTGTTACAAACTTAGCTTCGAAGTTTGTAAAAAACAAAAAAGTGCTTATAAAATCATCTGCAATCAATAGGTAAGGCACTGTGAATGCATAGAAAGCAAACTAGTTTTGTTTTAACGTATTTTAATAAGTAAAATCAGGTAAAGTGCCTTTAAGAAAGTCAGGTTTTCAGGGCCAGCCAAGGTGGGAGCTTCATAAGAAAAAAAACCAGGGGTGCCGTTAGTCCTAAGGATACACAACCGTATTTACGCTAGGTTTATAAATGAAATGCTATCGCAAAGTTTATATCAAATAAAGAGTACGGGGCTTAAACAGACAACTGGGAACTGAATTAAACGCCCACAAATCAGTGCAATATAAAACACATAAGAACTGCATGTAACGGTATACCAAGTACTGTCCCACACAGTACAACCACAGGAGTCCAGATGGCTACTGCGATAGATGAAAAAACTTGCCCCTTATCTGGCAATAAAAAGGTCCAAAACCGATTACATGTTTATTTGGAGTAATCCATCATGAGCCAAAAATATACTTTGTTTTTAAATAAAAGCTTTGGCATTCGATCACTTTAATGAGGCAACGTGAGGAAACTGTAAAAACATTAGCAAGTGTATCAGTTGTAATGATTAGTGTTAGCATAGCGTACAGGCTAGGGCTGTGTTTGTATAGATTTTTTCAGCATCTTTTTTTTTTATGACATTACAGAATGAGTTAATATTTAAAAAAAAAAAAAAGATATAGCACTTGAACACTATCCCTTTAAACTGAAAAATCGGATAGAATAAGAAACGTTTCGTCCTTTCTAACATCATAGACGTCATGAAATGGTGTCTACGTTTTCAAAGCTTCTAGCTGTGCAAAGCGCTTTTAACTCGTCCCAGTCATAGTTACAAGCCTGGAAGGCGGTTAACCCTTGAGGAGCAAAACCTTTTTCTTTTTTGGAAAATATGAACATTGCATGAATTACTGCTATAATTCACTGAACCTGAACACTTCCATTTTTCATTCAACCTTTATGCCCTAATTTCGGATCCAGGGCCAAATTTGACCCTTGGCTTTAGGCGTATAATTTCAAAGAATCCCATAACAAACACTGTCAATGCAAACTATTTTTGAATGTAGGAAAATAGTCAACCCAGCAAGATACTTTTTAGCTTTATTGTTGCATGGTTTAGAACTGAATTTCACATGTAGAAACACACTTTCGCAATGGAAACAACACTGCCATCTGCGACACTGTAATGTGAAGTCTTTACCAATAACTAAATGGATTTGCGCTAATTACAATTTAAAATGTAACCCTTTCAATGTGCCCCCATATTTGAGAATGTCAATCACCCCAACACTTGGCAGCTTTATGACGTTAAATTGATCTTTTTTTTTTTTTTTTTTTTTTCATTTGGTACGCACTTAATGTGGCCAATTTGACCCCCAGTGGTCTCCTGATTAAAAAAACTTTTTTTTTTTTTTTTTTTTTTTTTTGTGTGTCGTGTCTTTTTAGCTACAGAAAAAACATGTACAGCGATTCAACGTCAGGTTGAAGATTTTTTTAACAGGATAACAGCACGGCAAAGGTTTAGTCAGAAGAGTTCTAATACAATTCAATTCAATATAAAAATTCCTTGGCAACAATTTCCGAAGGGATTGTCACAGACGAATGCCTAAATGTCCTGTCTATGTTTTCAAGCGTCAATTTTATTATCACCAATACATTTTCTATTTTTTTTATTTTTTACATTCACTGAAACCGTTTACCACCGATACCAATGACTGAAGTTCGCAGTTATCTTCGGAAACCTGAATGGAGACTGACTCGCTCAACCTGTGACACACCCCCATTTGCTTCAAAATTCCCATCAACTCCTCTCCCCTCTGATGTACTGCGAGCATAATGGATGTTTTGTTGGTTTACTCAAGTGCCCCCGTTTCAATGGACAGATATTTTTCCCACAAATCGAGGATAAATGTCACAGTGTGCAAAAATGTCAGGCTCCTCTGCATGATGTCAGCATGGAAGCTGTGTGAGAAATCGCACCGTTCCACGAATGACTTTTTTGTTTCTGAAAGCATTTAGAGTCGAGTGCGTATTGAGGTGAGCTTTCTGAGCCGATCTTCAGATGGAGGGGGATCGAATGATGTGCTTTTCAATGTACACAACTAGTGATGTAGTGAAAAAATGGCAATATTTAAGAGACGAACCGGTCCCGTCAACTGCCCTAAGAAGTACTACTTTACTAACCACTTCTGCCGTTAATTACCATTATATCTATATTCTTACTGTAAAGGCCCCCATTTATACGCTATCTCCTGATCTAGTGATAATGTGTTTCCTCTTCGCAAACATACCCGCTGGAACAAAAAAAACACTAATTCCACC
>JAIEZT010000557.1:0-42482 GCA_019594935.1 Periophthalmus modestus
CCCTCCCAACACCGGCGGTCATGGCCAGAAGAGGAGATTCAACGGCTGAGGTGGCTGATGGTTTCTAAGTGCACGGCAAAAAACCCTGCAATAATCCAGTGTGTAGAGGAAAATGTTTAGAAGCTGAGCCTGGGCTGACGCTGACAGACAATTCTAGCATGAGCCAGGCAGAACATAAACCTCCTTTTGAGTCCACGGTTCATTGAGTAACTCTATCTCACTGCTGTACCCAAATTACACCGAGGTGATGGTCATTTTTTCCGTTGTCATGGGTAATCTTTTTGGCCATTCTACTGGCGGGCCACTGCTTCCCCTTCTCCTTGTCCTCCAAAAGCATTTCTGTACCCATCATCCGCCGACTATAACCGCACCATGAGTCTCCTCATTTACTCCTGGACAACGCTCCCGCGCCAAAGATCGCAGCTGTGAGGGCAGGTCTGTAATCCTTTGCCAGGCACAAAGCCATACACGGGAGCACCACAATCGCAAGCCAACCAAAGAGCTTCGCGCTCTGCGGGAATAAATAGCGAGCTGTTATCGCAAACCCCGCCGCCCCGAGAGAGCCGCCGGTTAGTGAAAGAGAGGTGTTTGGGGCGCTAAGCTAGACGTTGTGGATGTGTCTCGCTGCGGTGATCTCTGATGACTTCCTCCCTCCCCTGTGGCTTGTCTGCTGGCCGCTAGAGAGCAGGAGGAAGAGGAGGGGGAGGAAAGGAGAGGAGAAGAAAGGAGGCTTGTCTGCTTAGCTCAGCACAAAACAGACCTGAAAGCTTCACTGCATTATGGAGGAAAGCGCGATTGGATTTCAGAGTTCAAAAAGGGGCTAATGCGGTTGTAGAAAATATTGAAGTCGGCCAGAGTTGTAAAGAGAGGCGGCGATGTTTATTTACCAGACAACAGGAACACATTGTGGTAGGTACTGTTCATTCAAGTCTGGCCATACTTACATTGTTGGGAGTATTCTAACCTCGTGATGACATAGGCCACATAATAAGGTTTTTAGCCCTGGAGAACCCACTGGGTCAATTTGGCCGCAGTTAATTGCTGATACCCAACGAAACAAACAAACAAAAAATGTCAAACAAATTTTAATTAAAAAGAAATTTAAAAGCCCAGAGTACCACTTCTGGCCCTTGCATAGAGATATCTAGTGAATGAATATTGAATTAAAATGAGCTGGGTGGTAGTGACAAGATGTGCTGACCCGTTGGAGCTGGAAAACTACCCCCAAAAAATTGTCTTTCAGCAAACCCAAACTCAGCAGTTGTAAAATTGTGGGGGTTTTTTTGTTAATGTTTATAGTAATAGCTTGCCAGAATGTCTAGATAATCTTTTTGTTTTTATAATTAGCAAGCCCAATGGGGCAAATTTGGCCCTGATCTAATTAGGGAATAAAGGGGTAAAATTGAAAAAGTGGATATTTCAGTGTTCAGTGAACTTTATAGCACTAATTTATGTATGCAAATTTTCCAAAGAAGAAAAGGATGGAGAGATGTCCTTGGTAAAGCATGTGTTATTTCCCAATCCAATCTATCAAATTTTAACAGGAACTCCACCACTGACCAAGATGTTCATGGTGTCATGATAACTAAAATGCTGTTCCACTCCAGTTTCAGTTTTTTATTATCACCATGTAGTATAGTTTTTTGTTTTTTCAGTAAATCCAGATTATGTATTCAGAAGAGGTTCCAATCTTGCAGGCTTTTTTTCCCCACCATATTGATATTGTTCAACTGATATTTAGATTTGATACTACAAATCTACTACACAATCTTCTATACTACTCTACTACTACACTCGAGGTGTGTTCAAGTTTTGATATGGTTTTTTCCGGTCTAAGAATTACAGGATTATACATAAGAACCACATCCCTTACCCAACATTCTTCTTGTAAATAGTCAGCATTTTTTGTCAACGCATTTTTAACCAGATACAAAGTACATGTGTCTTTAGAAGGTCCGGTTTCTCTAAGTTCAGTCATTGTGCATTGTTTAAGCTTTTAGCCCTACTGTAATGTAATGTGTGCTCAGCAAAAACTTCTGGGATGTTTTGCGTCTTCCTTAATATGTCAGAATCATTCAGTATAACTTTCATTATTGGCACATGATTGATATAATAAACGTGTATGTCTGAGCAGTTTCCTTCTTCCTTTTACTGTCTAAGTGAAAATATGAGCACATGACACTTGGTATGCTGCTCTGTCCCAGGCGTGGAGGTGTGGGGAGGACTGCCATCTGCCCATCTTTCAGTTGTCGTGTCACGTCAGATCTGGTGCATGTGGCGTGTATGTAGATGTATATTAAACAGAGCACTGGCCTTTTGACTGTCTATTCGCACATGTCAGCAAAATACCTTTTCCTAGTGAAGGGTTCGACACACCCGCTCGTCTCCCTGGAGATGAAGATTCCAGAGTATGACATGAATGTACTTATCTGGCGTTTATTCAATTACATGTGTTTCTGTACTCTGTTACTGTTACCATCCTGTTAAAAGGACGCCAGACCAGTAACCCCCAATGGCACATTTGCACATTTTCACATTTATTTTAAAACTTTCATCACTGGGACGTATGTAAAATAAACCATGTCTTTTAGTGACCTGCCCTCCTGTGTTGGTCTCCGCGTTCGTTACAACTCTTCAGCCAGGGTTCGTAACACTGAGACTTGCAAGAGGAGCATTAACAGCTCTATGGGGGCAACCAGAAAAGTTTACATAATCCCTTTTAAGTAGGAATGACATGTTCAGATTTGGTTCTAGCTTTTGTAGAGATATGAGTCTGCAGAGTCTGAGAACAGTACTGCTCCACCTGTGCAGCATGTTTGTCCAGTGATAACAGTGTATGGTGTAAAAGGACTTGTTCGTGGCAGATTTGAAACACAAATGTTCAAACCACTGTTCCTGTTGACGATGCATCAGAATGCCTGCTTATGCACAAATCGGATCAACTGTGTCCAAAACTGTGACGTGTCCATCACAGATGTTTGTTGTTATGAAAAAGTGAGGATCTTTTTTGGATGATGGAGTAAGTTTCCTGTCAAGTTGCAGAAGCCATCAATCGTGGCTTCTGGTGAGATTAGCAGAACTTAAGCTAATTTGACATTGAGAAAAGTTGAGAGAGGAGAAGATATGAACTGAATGATTACTGTCGCTGTAAGGAATCGGCCTATTGACAGTATTGAACATGTTTGTTTTACGGCCTTGTGTGGTTTAATGCTTTAAAAAAACTGGTTGTCCTTTGTCTGTGGAAATGTCAAGGGGTCCCATAGAGTCTATTCATTTTAGCCTTGACCGTGTTCAATCATTGGACTTTTGACAAGGTCTAAAAACAGACTTTCAGAGCAGATGGGGCTTCTCAAGTTGATTATGCCTCTAGCATCTAGATTAATATGAATTATTACATGTTAGGCAAAGAATATTTCATCTCACCTCAAAAATTTATACCGGTGCACTGAAGCTGTCAACATAGGGGAATTAGAATTGGCAAATTTGTAAGTTCTAGGTATGTATGCCAAATCCATAGAAGGTAGTTAATAACAAGATCTGGCATATTTCAAATACATGTTCCAAAATGGTGCATTATCAGTATTGCTTGCAGAGCCCCCACACGGATAAGCTGGTAAACCCATAAAAAACCCCCAAAAATAAGGCCTGGGGATTTGGCATTAACAACTCTCGCATTGGGTGCCAGAAAGTGTAGAATTTGAATTATTAGGTGTAGTTTGTCACGCTTCCCATTGGATAATGCTTCATTTAACCAGCAGTACCCCTCCGTGTATGTCTTTATTTAACGGCATCTGTCACGCTGCTTGCTTCATTAGCCTGCTCTGCTAGCTGGTTTGGCTCTCAACCATACCCCGTCAATGTAGTTCCGAATGGTTATCCATCATCCCGAGTAAGAAGCGGACACCCTACGATTCTGGTGTCGCCCCAAATGGCTCTGCCCGCTTTTAGTGTCTTATCAGCACTTTTCCTCATGTCTGCACCGATGAAGAGAATCAATTACCGAAGCTATGCATGAATTCACAGGCCACTGTAAAAGAGCCATGTATTACAAGCATTCAAGAACATAGAATTTTGCTGTGGCCGCGCTTCCCATGACCAATGAATCAAGCATTTTCTAGACCTGCTCTGTACAATTTGAAGTTAAAGATTGACTGTGTAACTTTTCTTGTAGGACTTACCTCCCGTTAGTCCACCATGGAAATGGTGTAGTACTGCATTACATCTATCTTATTTTATTAATTGCTAAGAAAAAACTGCATCTTTGCTATGAGGTGGAGTGGGCTCGCCTCTCCACAGTTCTGACTTGTGCATGCAAGCTGGAGCTGTGCCCAGTCTTGTCTGTGGAAGGGCAATTCCACGGTTAGGGTCCATTTTAGAGCAATTTTAAACACTATTCGCTTAAGTGTAGTGTTTACAAAAAAGTCATCCAGTAAACTTTCTCACCTTGACAGCAGCTATAATGAGGCGCAAGGCCATTTTGAAGTTGTAGGAGTTTTTCAGGTTCAACGAAAGTCATTTTCATTTCTTCTGCACAACAGTTTCTTTCTTTTTCACTTTCTGTCATGGACAATTTAAAAAAAAAAAACATCCATTAGCTGCACATTAAGCATACCAAATATATAGTTAATGTCTTTATTCTGCATCTAACACAATGCTCCACTTTACACTCATGTCACTTGCTCCTCTGGTCACATAAACCAAAATGGCGGACCATAATTTTCCGTTTTTCCTTCAGTGACACAGCTCATCAGTCTTGTTGATCTGAATGAGCAGTTTGCAGATGAAGGATTACAGACTGGGAGCTCTGGCTGCATGCTAAAACGCTGTCTCGAGAAAGTTGTGACAGAAATTATCAATAGAGACAGTTTGAAAACCACAGCACAAACCCCGTCATCACCTCGGAGCAGGTTTTCTATAGTACATAATAAAGAGGGTTCAAGGAGGGGTGAAGTATCGCCATGTTGTTTAAAGTTGATGGACAAGACTTGTACAACCTTAACGTCGTATAACTTTAAAATATGCATTGGATGTTCATATGCCTCATTTGCAGGAGGAAGCTGCAATTTTCTGGTCTTTGTGTTGTTTAATTGTTTAAAAATCAACTTCAGATCAAGTAATTAGAAGGAAGTCCCAATTTTAGTCTTCAAAACAACTACTTTTACTAATCCTCCCTAATCCTACACCCAAAAAAAATTGCTTTTAAGTAAATTTAAGTATATATTTTCTCCAGATAATTCTTATTTGTGATTAAAAAGTCAATTTAATCACTTAAAATGTGCACTTCCAATTAACTTACAATATTTTATGGAAAATGAAGACATCATATTACATTTCCTTTATAAGATGCTGTAAGTGACAAGGTTTAACCCGTAGACTGTATATATAAATGGACATTGCTAACGCGCTAGACGCAGCGTTCCAATGGGAAGTGAGCATGGGCGCGCTTCCAGCTTCATCAACTCTGGCTCCAACTCACTTTACATTGAAAAAAAATTGTCACCCCGCTTTCTGTAATTGCTGCGGCGAGCCTTGTAATTTTGGTCTTAAAAATGTTCGTATTAACCCGCTCCACGTGATCCTGGTGTTTTTTTTTTAATCTGCTATTTTGTCTGTGATTTAAGATATGAACATTAATATAGACAAATCTTCCCCCGAGGTTTAAACAGGTTTGATTGACAGCGCTGCTAAGTGCCCGTTCCCTGCTAGACCAGCGATGCAGGCAGGAAGGGACGTTACCATCAACAGCCTCACTCCGGATGGCTCTTTGGTTGCTATGATAACTCGCGGTCGAATTCCAAATGTGGAACTCGGCTCCAGATTCGCCCTTGTAACCTCTAGCCTCGATTAGCTTCACTTGACTGGAGCTGAACGCTATGGGTGACGTCGCTCTCACGTCTATGCTTTAACTAGAAAAAAAAAAAGAAAAAAAACAACTTTGACATGAACTATTTAAACCCAGAATCTGACATTTCACTATTGCCTTTTGTGTCCGAATAGATTTTCTTGTGATTTAGTTGCCACCAAGCTAATGCTAATCAGTGCAATTAGTCAACAGCAGGCGTCTTATTTATGCGAGTGGGGCCAACGCGGAGGCCCTTTTTGAAATGCAGTACCAATGACAGTGATCGTCAATTAGGGTCTCGGTATCAGGGACACGCACAGCCACAGATGGATAGCACATCACCCTCCCTTCCGCTAATTCATTGCTCCATTTGCATGATCCATTTAGGAAGCCTGTTATTAAAATGGGAAATGGCTATTGTCAGTGATGAGGAAGTAAGGGGGATATATGGTAGTGTGTTTTCCCTCTCCAAGTGTTTATACCTGCTAGAATTTGCGCAGATGGATTCTCAGTGTGATGCGGCAATAATTTCAATAATTAAGTGAAATAGGGGCGAATGGGGGCTGTTTGTTTCGTGCAGTTTTGTAACAACTGCGTGCGGCGTTTGCCAGTGGTAATTCACCAGTCTGCGCCTCAGAGTAATTGTTAATTATAAGTCGTCTCATTATAGCGTTGTACTATCTTGTTGCTAATGAGGTGCGGATAAAATGTAACAGGAAGTAGGGCAGCCTGTTCTATTGCAGGAAAATAAAGGATTAACACGAGGTCATTGTGAGGGTTAACAACCAAGTCTAAGAGTGGCATAGAGAAGTAAAAATGACCAGGGATTTTAAATATCAAAATACATATTGCATAGACTACTTATCTGGTTATTTTAAACATTATAAAGCGAAATAGTACATTTTTAAGTTAAGCAAGTGGCATACCCTTCACCAAAATGTTAAATGCCTAGTTACCTTGTTTCTCTGGATATGCTATTGCTCTGCCTGGAATGTTCCACTGTATGGTATTAAACTATTACACAGTATGTTATCTCCATGGAGGCAAGCAGGTAATGACATCTATCCTGAACAGTGATCAGATCAATGGAAAGGGGACCCTGCTCACAGCAATAAACAAATTGAATAGAATAACTGAAGCAGCAATATCCTGATGTAAAAAAACAGGTTGCATGCCATCCATCAGAAAAGTTATAGTGCATAGGGTTACATAGTTAATCTTTAATCCAGTGGCATGTGGTCAGGGCAAACAAAAGCAAGCAGTGTTTGTCCGATCATAAAATCAAAGTATATCCAAATAATGCCATTTTCCCTTCACTTTGGCCTGCTTGAAGCATGGTTGAAGTCATGGTGTCCTTTAAACACACCTTACTAGTCACTGAGCAGATTGCAGCAACAGCGATTCCAAGAATTCGTGGCCAAACTGACTGAAACAATGGTGACTGTGCAATGAATGGAATGTGCAATATTTGTACAACAGGTCCCTGGTTGGTGCACTGTCTAGTACCCCTCCCAGGAACTCCGAGAAGGCCAGTTACTCTGCACTGCTGTTCGGTCCGTAGGCCAACACAACAGTGAGAGACCTGTCCCCGACCCTCTTTTACACCAGGGTGAACTCCAACACGTGGGGGAATAAGCAGCCAACACCAACTTGCCGCCTCGCCCTGCGGGCAATGCCAGGGCCAGAGAAATGGAGAGTTCAGCCCCTCTCAAGGAATTGGGTTCCAGAGCCCAAGGTCTGCATGGACGTGAGGTCGTCTATATCTGGTTGTAATGCTCAACCTCCTGCATATTCTCAGGCTCTTCCCACCCCAGCAAGGTCACATTCCATGTCCCCAGAGCCAGTCTCCATGTCCGTAGATCCGGTCATCGAGGCCCCTGCCTTTGACTGGCACCCAGATCTCTCTGCAGTGGCCCCTCACGGATCCTCCTGCAGCTGGTGGATCCATGTGAGGACAGCCCACATCTCTCCTTCGGGCTGTGCCTGGCCGAACCCTGGGGGTGGCCCAGCCACCAGGTGCTGTCAAACAACCATCCCAGGCCTGGCTCATGGGTGGCGGCCCTGGTATGGGCCAATTTGGGTGACACTTCTGATTCTGATAACTGACTTTATTTGGATTCTTATCATGAAGGGCTTCTGGGCCTCTCTTAGTTTGATATGTCCCCCAGGACCTGTTTGCCTTGGGTGACCCTACCAGGGGCATGAAGCCCCCGACAACATAGCTACCAGGATTATTCAGGTGCTCAAACCCCTCCACCACTTTAAGGTGGCAGTTCAAGGAGGAGCAGACCCAAATCAAAACAAAGAAAACAATAGGGCTAGTCAGGATGGTAATAGGTGTGAAATCACTTATTAGGGGCTTGAATTATTATGCTAAGTAGGACTCAGGTACAGTGCACACTTGGTGTAGCTCAATAGACCTAGCCTACAAACAGAAACTGTAAACGTGTTTTCAGTTTCAGTGTAGTTAGCTCCTCCCTTCAGATAGATATAAGGCAGTGTCCACCAGCAATTTGACCAGAACTGAAAAAAGCAGTTTGGATGAGCAGTGAAACATCATCACACACGTCCTCACTTCTACAACTTTGTGTCAAATTGACAGATTTATGTGTAACCCCTGACACGACTGAGGGATTACACAAGTATCTTTGTGTAGTAGTGCATTACACATCTGTAGAGCTGTCATATGTCACTCATATGGTTTCTAGATGCATGATAATAATTCCATAGATGCAACAGTCCTGAAGGCTCAGCTGCATAAGTGAGGTGTAGGAGGACAAATCTGTGAAGAAACAATTACAGTGCAATATATACAAATATTAATAAACTATGTAGATCTAGGTTTCTCTCATTTGACTTTTCCTAATTATGCATTTAATATGTAAAATAAATATACTAATTAGCTTTTAGTTTGTATACAAAGTGGTGTTATTAAATTGTTATTGTCTATATATTGATGCCCACCCCAAGTCTGCTTTCTTACCCATCAATGTCACTGCAAGCTACTGCTACAACCATAATCTTTGTTGGAAATGTGGTGGGTCAGATGTCTCAGGGTTATGTTTTGATAAATATAGATGTCAAATAAGTTCTAGATAGAGCCAAGCCTGTTCTGGAGGCAACAGGGCAGTGGTGTGGTATGAGGGTGTGGTTGCAGAGGGAAAACCATGTGTCTATCGAGTGATGTCTCAATATAGTTCCAGTGGTGCTTTCAATTTCCAAGTTCAAGTGCCTATATACATAAAAACACCACTTCATCATCATTGATCATTTACATCATCACTTCAGCTGGATTAATATTAAACACTTTTCTTGTTCTGAATACTAGTCTAAAATTGTGTCTCAGGAGGCAACATTAAACTTACTTTTCAAAATGTGGGTGTGTTCTCCATTGAAAGAATAAATGATTCTTAATCCTATAGAAAAAGCTTGTGTCTGACAGTCTGATCCCATCATAGTTGTGCCCGATGTCCCAATAGATGTGACATTGACTCAATCTGGTCCTGCCTGACCTAGAGTTTCATGAAAGTTTGTGGAAAGCAGTGGTTGAATTTAGGAAAGTAAAACTTGTTAGTCCTGTACTTAAGTATACATTTTAGGTATCTGTACTTTACTTAAGTACATTTTAAAGTGGATATTTTTTACTTTTACTTCACTACATTTGAGAGCAGGTATCTGTACTACTTTCTACTCCACTAACTGTTGAACTGGATTGAAAAGTAAAAGTATACATATAACAAAAATATACAAAAAAAAAAAAGAAAAAAAAAAAAAGAAAATCCAGGGTGTTATTTGATCAGGGTTTTGAGGAAATGGATGTTGGGAGACATCAGTTGGGTCTCTTTGGGCTTGGTTTGGGGGCAGAGCAGAGCCTCCAGGTTGAAGTCCTCGTCGTAGAGGTGAGCATCGCTCTCAGACGTGCACAGGCCTTGTTTGCATGTGTATCCATCGGTGCAGAAGAAGAAGTTATGAGCCAAATCTGTGGTTTACTTCACAGCACAACATCTCATTCTAGTTTCTGTCATCATCTCCATGGTGAGCTAGGCTTCTCTATTTGACTCTAAATGGCTTAATTTGCATTTGATATTTTTAAATAAATACAGTGGTCCCTCAGTGGTTATGTTCTAAAAATAACCCGCAATAGGTGAAATCCGTGAAGTAGTCAGCTTTATTTTTTACAATTATTATATATGTTTTAAGGTTGTAAAACTCCTCACCACACACTTTATACACTTTTCTCAGACAGACATTAACATTTTCTCACATTTCTCTCTTGTTTAATTAATAGTGACTCACCCGTACTTCACAGGTCCTCTGACTGTGCCTCTTCGTCCTGGCGCCGCTCCGCTGTAGTGCCGATCGAACATTTATGTAAATCTGGCGAACTGAGCGTATTCAGTACTGTACAGAAGACACGGCATGAAGGAGATTGATTAACATTGATCTACAGTCTCTAGTCAATCAGGATGCTGAACACAATGTGCATTCAAACACAGTAAAAAAAAAGCAGGCAAAATTGCATTAAAACAATCCGCGAAACAGCGAGAACAGCGATGTAGTGAGGGACCACTGTATACTAATTTGCTGTTTGTTTAAAGTCACTGCACACTATTGCTTTAATCATTTTACAGACTTGGTGGCGGGGGTATACAGTAGCTGCGTGATTTAGCCTGTTTTCCTTGGAAAGCCGCGCGTCATGCTCCTGTGCGTGTTCCACAAGCGCACCTCACTTCTCTCACAGCTCATGTGTGAAGAGGAGCACTGATTCTAACACGTCAAGGCTATATTTGACCGTGAGAGCACACTGTGTACAGTTACATAAGCAGTGTTAAAACGCCTGTTCAGCTGCTCTTTTCACAAGTGTTCTTTCTTTTTTATTTATTTATTTTTTTACAAAGTTCCTCTGAATTTGTGGGAATATGAAATTCAAGGTAATACAGTGGAGCGGTAGTAGTTTTAGACTCTGCAATCAATTCTCCATCCCTCATTTCTGAAAAGGGGTTGTAAATGACTTGTCTGTAGCTGCTTTTATATTGATTTTTTTTTTTTTTCAGAACTCGGTGCCAGTTGCAGTGCTCTTGTTTTATGGGCAACATTTAGAAAGTTCGACTGTTCAAATTGTGATGATATGCTGCCTCTCTAACTCCACCCTTCTGGGCTGTGATTGACCAATTGATTGAAAAGAATGGGGTAGATTTTAACTTTTTATTAAAATCTATTAGAGGGAAGCACAATTCATTATTAGCTTCTACTACAGCTCAAAATTAAAGACACATATTCTAAAGAAATACAGAGGTACAGTTGAAACCAGACATTCATAGTCATAGTTCATATCAACCTAAGAATAACACCAAAAGACCTTGTGAAGATACTTTCTGAAGCTGCATGGAAGAAGCTATTTTCCAAAAGAAAAGCCAGATTGTATTTTGCAAATGCACACAGGAACAAACACCTTAATTTCTGAAGACAAGTCGTGTGGTCTGAACTGAATTGAACTGTTTGGCCATAATGAGCGTCGTTACATTGGGAGGAAAAAGAGGGAAGCTTGCAAGCCTGAAAACACAATCCCATCTGTGAAATACGGGGGTGGCAGCATCATGTTGTGGGGTTGTTTTGCTGCTGGAAGGACTGATTCACTTCACAAAATAGATGGCATCACGAGGAAAGAACGTTGTGGAAATCTTCCAAATGGCCTGAAGTGTACTGCCAAACTGGTTACAAAGTGGCTTAAGGATAACAAAGTCAATGTTTTGAAGTAGCCATCCACAAAGCCCTGATCTCAATGTTATTGTAAAAGTATGGACAGACCTGAAAAGGCGGCCTACAAACGTGACTCAGTTGCACCCAGTTCTTTCAGGAGGAATGGGCCAAAATTCCTGCCAACTATTATGAGAAGCTTGTGAAAGGATATCCAAAACTTTTGACCTAAGTCATACAGTTTAAAGGGCAATGTTATCAAATACTAACGAAATGTATGTAAGCATATGACTTCAAAGAAAGTAATGCAAAAGTTGTCTAAAAAATCCTTCTCTCATTATTCTGGCATTTAAATAAAAATATAGATTCTTGTAAGCCTAACTGACATAAAATAGGAAAAGTTTAGTTTGATTTCATGTGAGACAGTGAGAAAAAACTGCCTATGTGTCTTTTTATAAAGTGTATGTAAACTTCTGGTTTCAACTGTATTTTGCAGACATTATGAAAAACTCTTTCGAAACATATTAGCTGACTTGACATTACACCCACAACTTACTAGAAATGCTAACCACTCTGCCAACCTGTGAACTCTCCTGAACTCAGTCCACTGTATTCATGATGACAAAGATCTTAGAACACACTCCAGGTTCACCTTATCATGTTCCAGGACACTATAACCCCAATTATCGAAAGGACGGGGCCACCTTGCACTGTCCCATGTGCTTTTAAGTTTGCTGAGTGCAGGTCCATCTCTACATCTTTGTCACCCTTTTCAACTACAAAGTGTCAGATAGCAGATGCATTGCTCCCAACAACTATCCAGTCAGCATTAAGCTTTCAGATTGGACACCTATCTGACCGTGGACCCAAGGACAGGAGAAAGACTGATGACAGGTAGGGAGGGGCGGTGGGATAAAGAGATCAACAAGACAAAAAGCATTGCAGCATATTTCACATAGAGGAGCATAAAGAGAGAGAAAAGCACTTGAGAACACGATTTCATTTTTAGAAGAATGTATTTTTACCGGACACGGCAAAGGTATGCCTCGAAAAGCTTTTTTTGTGTGAGCGATTTGTCAAGTGCACCCAACAGAACAGAAAGGCAATCTTGTGCTTTGGTTCAGACGGGGTGACTAGTGCTACTCTTGAGACAAAAGAGATTATTTTATTTCATATCTATTTCCATTTATTGAGTGCTGTCACTGTGATATGAGCAGTAAAAGAACCAGTGAGCTTTTAGTATTAGATTTTAGTCTGAAAACTCATGACAAATTCAAACTGGACAAACATTATCTCGTTAATCCCGTGTCCATGGTCCCATTTCGGTTTGATTTTCAACTGAAAGGATGAGTCTGACTAACTGAAAAACTGAAGCGTTACTTGAGAGGGACTTGTTTAACCACACAAATGATCTTATCTGTTGTAATACTAACTAGGTCATTCCATATTGCGTTAAAACAATGCTCAGATTAAAGTCTAGCTTGAGTAACAGAGCTTCAGACAGAGAAGTGCCACCAATTAGCTTACCCAAAGAATACTAATCACCTCACTTGAAAGGTAACAATAGCAATTTGTCTTTCAGGAGGGCCACTGCTTCGAGGTCTGCGCACTCGAGTACATGTAGTTAAGATTGCACAGTTAGGAGCAACGTCTCGAACGTATTTTTTAGTCTAGCCTTGGTCTGCACACAGCCTCCTACGTGGCATAAATAAACCCTGATTAGCCCCTGCTACGTGTTTTTCATACTCCAATAACATGATTTTTTTAGTTGTGCAGTGTGAGTTTCTTCCACGCATGGTCGAATAAGCATTTTAATTTCCGTCTGAAAGCAGCTCTCGCACGCTCTGGGTTGGGATTATTTTCGAAGGTCCTTGGCAAAAGCATCGGAGACAAACGAACAAATGAGCACGAGCCGTCTATGTGCTGTTGACACGGCAACTCAAAAACCCTCACCACACCTGTGTCTGGCTTGAACACAGTATAATTCAACATGGCTATTTAAGACTATTACAGGTACTACGCGTACTACCATGATGTAAGAGCTGTGTAACTGAATTTAACTACGCTGTAAATGTAAGACACTTTTGACAGTTTAGAGTCAGTAACCTGTGTCATATGAGGTACACTATTAGAAATTCAGTGTGTTCAGGAACATTTTATAATAACTACGCTTTAATTTGCCATAATAAAGCATGATAAAATACCCTTAATTCATTTCCAAGCCTGAATCTTATTGAATTCTTAATGAACTGTTTGTTATTTTATATTTAAGTCATTTTTTCATGTTTTATTAAGAGTATACTTAAAATTTTGTCAGTAAAGTGGTTGTTTTTAGGTTAGTAAATGCCCATAAATGAATATTAAAATACAAAAATTGGCAGTAAATGTCAGTTTTTTTCCCAAATCATCACTAGCACAGTTGTTTTCTTCATGTTCATGTAATACTGCTCGCTAATGACGCAGCAAACAGCAGACCTGCCATTGGCAACACACTTTCTCTATAATTAAATTCAAATTTTCCAGTTTATGATTCACACACCAGCAAATGTACTTTATTTTGAAACTGTGTCCTAGTTCTTCTCTACGGTTAATCATATCAAACGCACGCATTAAGTCCATTTATTCAAACGCAGACCAGGCTCTGGCATCTGCTGTAGCCCCTGGGGTTAGAGGCAGTCGAGGTCAAATGAGCATCCCTCGTTGTGACACAACAGCCTAGCCTTTTTTCTGCTAGAGTACAACATGTACTCTGTAACAATAACAGTCTTTGCCTGCTTTATCCTGACTTACTGGGCTGGATTTTGTTATTTCATTGCTCTGAATACAGTGGTGGTTCAGGATGTAATTATGATGTTATATTTATTTCCTATTGCCGCTATAGGTCTGGCCTTTTGTTTCCTGACTTTAATTCCCCCATTCATTTAATCTGGTCTCTGTCTGTTTCAGTACAAGCCTGGATTAAATGATTGAATTGCAGTTATGTTCATTTTTAAAACGTAATTTCAGGCTTCAAGTGTGGAGATGTCAGTGGTTCTTTTTATAATGTCAAATATTTTATTCATTGCTGCTTTTCTTGACTCTTGAGGGAAGCAGTTCACACATCGTAAGCTTGATTTAACCATGTATGCTAACTTTTTCATCATTTATACATCTCCTTCTACTGTTGTCACATAAAGGTTGTGGATGACTAGGCAGATCTAACAAATAAAAAGCTATTCCTAAGTCTCACAATGGCTTAGCATGGACTGGCTTCATGTTTTCTAAGGCACCAATCCTATTGTATAGCCTTTTTTGCATTGTAGTTTTCTCAACTCATTGTCAACATCGTTTGACAGCTGACAATCGTTTTATAGGTTCAATTTACACCATCCCTATATTCAACTCAACTCTACTCGGTTTAGTTCTGTTTCCATTTTTGGAAAGTCTGGTATTGCATGGATACGGCCCACAGCGAATCAATGTTCATGAAACTCTGTGGTAACCCGAAAGTACCCCGGGCTGCACACTGACCAATCAGTGACCTTAGCCTAGCCTGGTTGGAACCCTGAGCCAGCTGCAGTGATGGGAAGTAACTGAGTGCATACAGAACATTTGTATTCAGAATAAAAATGTTGAGTTCTGGTACAATTACTTTTTCATTTTGGTGATAATCAGCCATCATCAACACTTTGCAGTACTTGATCACACAGTTCAGGCTTCAAAAAGCACATAATTGGAGACTAAAATGGAAAAATACCATTCTTGTGCTGTGATGCTAGCTGTTTCTAAGCCTATGTTGAGGTTTTACATTATAATTTAAATGCAACTCGATGTAAAATAATCCAAGTATTCAGAATATAGTTCTGACTGGACCATGAATTGGAATACATAACAAAATACTATTTAATGCAGGTATTCAGTAATGCAACAAAACTGTATCTCCCCTCTCCCTGGCCAGCTGATACTAGAACAAAGTATAGGGCTGGTGAAAATGGGGCTTAAGATGATGACTAAAACTTTGACAGACAAAATCACACCTGTTAAAAAGTAAACAACATAACTTTTGCTGACCTAAGACTGATTCAGATTTACAGCCTCGCGTTTTTTCCAATCGGCCCACGTGTTTCCTCTTGGCCTCTGGGGACTTATAGGGTCGTCTTGAAGCTTACCCTCTTTAACACGCGCCCATAAATAAGCAATGCATAAACATACTTCACCAGACCGCACACTTTGTCATTTATAGTGTTTTTTTCGGCGCTACAGCTGGACCGTGGCTTGGAGAGCTTGAAATTACGTTGAAATCTAATGCCAAATGCAAGAACGTTTAGGCGACTTGAGCTCCTTAGTCTAATATGTGGAGAGTTTGTGTGTCTGATTTATTGTGACAAGCTGATAGAGATAAATGCAACTTGTGCTGACATTGTGGTTCTTGAGGTTCTTTGAAGAGTTGTCCTCGTCTGAACTCGGTCTAGTGGTTTTAGTGATGTCATGGCTAGTTAAAAACTATTAAGTATTTCCTATATTTGGAAGTTGGAAGTTATTCAAAAATATGGCATCTTCCTCTGCGTCTTTTATACTACAGCGCCTTTACTCTGCGTATTTGCCGACAAAGTATCTTTTCTTTCAACTTCAAATTGCCAATCCATTAAATCTAGATTTTGAGGTTTAGAGACTAAGAGAAGACTACTGTATCGACACAGAAGGCGCTCCAATGTGGGTAACAATCGGTGTTCATCTTAAGGCCACAAATCGCTTATTTGAAAACACTGAGGTGCAGATTTTAAGCAGGGAGTAGGGATGGGTTTGGTAGACAGGTGAAGGAGGTAATTTTAGTTAAAAAAAGACCATCTTTATTTGAAAACGAATGAAGGAATAAGATGCAATTTACCGGCCAACCGATATATCAGCCTATATCTAATAAATTCTAGTGCCACCCAGTGATTTTTGGATTGAAAAACTACTTCCGGGTGGCAGCTGAAACATGATTGTATAGATACTTTCAATAGCATAAAAATCAGGTTACGCACTTACAAAAATGTTATTGAATAGCTTGTACAGGTTTTCTTCAAACAAAGATCTTCTGTGCTAACTGTTTTTGTGCAGTAGAACATTGAACAAGCAGCTGAGCGAATGTGTGACGACATTTGCTTGTTTTGCACGGCAGTAAAAATGTTTGGGGTCACGGCTCTGGGTTCGGCCTGAGCCACACATCCTCAAAACATTACTCAGATAACCCCTCCTACGACCTCGTCTTGTCGAAGCTTTTAGTGCCGCTTCCCCACCGGCTCATCTCTGCAGAAGACCCCTGGAATGCACAAACTGTAGGCCAAGACAGATGGTAAGGTTGAAAGTTTCAGGTAATGTATCCAACTGTCTTTTAAGCCTGCTATTATTTTGGGAGATGCACAAAAGATGATAGCCTTATGAAACAAGCCCCTGTCACAGCTGTAGGCATCAAAGCAGTAGTATTTTCCATTCATTCCTATGTACACTATAGGTAATGTTTTTTTGCATAGCCGCAAGCTTTTTAAGACGATCTGTAACACCTGTAGTAGCAACATATATTTTGCTCTGTAGGATTGGTGGTTGGTGTAGCGTATAATAAAGAATCACAAGCCTCAATGTCGTAAACTATATGGACTCCTTAGCTTTGCACATTGCTTAAGTTAAAGTGGATGTATGGAAAGCAAAGAAAACTTAATGTTTCTTTAAAGATGCACTAGGTAGCTTTTCTGGTGGAGGGCCTGTCACCTGCTAGCATAGACTGTATAAAGAGTATGAAGTGGACTAAGGGAATGTAACGAGGCATTTGGAGGCAACCTCCCTTCATGCCGTACGTTAGGTGTAGCAGGGAGAGGACACTTAGCAACACCGTCAATCAAACCTGTTGCTAACGCCTCAGGGAAACCACACGCCTGATTATCTGTTATTACTGTTCATGTCTCGATTTACAGACGCAATAGCAAAATAAAAATGTCAGGATCATGTAGAGGGGGTTAATACAAACATTTTAAAACTAAAATGACGAGCCTGTCAGCAGCAGTTATGGGGAGACAGGCGATAGTTTTTCAATGTAAAGTGAATTGCAGCGAGAATCGATGGAGCTGAAGGCGCACCCATACTCACTTCCTGTTGGGAATGCAGCAGCTAGCTTGTTCATTTATATACATAGTCTGCTAGTCACATTTAAGTATGGAAATCTCCACGGTAACACAGGCTAAAAACAATTGCTACTAGTGTTTAAGTTTGTTAGCCGCGCAGCATCTTGCGAGCTGAACTGATGAGTATTATGGACTTGAATAACACAACAGAGGTGCACTTTCTGAATTTCCACCGGATGACATAATACTCCGCAAGGGTAACACTTTATAATAACTACACCCTATTTAGCCTTAATAAAGCATGAACAAAGAGTTAATTAATAATGAACAAACACTTAATTAATAATGATTCATGCTTAATAACTGCTTAATTACAACCTTAATAAACACTTAATTAACTATTATTTGACTTGTGTTGGGTATAGTTACTCATACTTAATTCACACTTAGTTAATCCTTAACTAACCATTTGTGTGTGTATTTGTAAATGCATATTTATGTATTAACTCAAACACTTGTTAATGATTAGTTAGCAATGAGAGAATGATTTACTAATCCTGCAATGCAATGATAATTCAGACAGCTATTACTGGTTAAGTAAGTCTTTTTGAGAGCTTTTCTAAAGTGAAGACTAATTATGCTTTATTAAGCAAATTCCAGAGAAATGACAGAATTTTCACAATATTTAGGCCTGTAATAACGATTAAGAAATGTCTGAATACACCATTAGTTCATGATTAGTTCAACCAGTAACTAACACCTTTTTGTAAACCCTTCTAAAGTGACGACTATTTTAACTTAATTAAGTATTTGTTAAGGTACTATACTAGCCATTGTCTAAGCCCAGAGTACCATGACCCATTTCCCCCTGAATTTTAACTTCAACAGAGGTGGGAATCAACTGTACTTAAAAAAGCAAGCCAAGAAACACGGATACAAAACATCTGGATGTGTATTACATTTTTTCAGAACATTTACAAACAATCAAAATCCGTTTTGTCTGCCAAACATCTTATAAACATCTTATTACAAACACTTTCATGCAGGATTCCGTTTCTGAACTCTTCTTTTAAAGGTCTCTAAGAACTTTAGGATTAAAAACAAAACATCAAATGCTTAAAAAAAACAAACCTATAACTTATCAATAAATGTGCCTTTACAGTTTTGAGGTCACATAATTTTTTTTTTTTTTTTTTTTTTAAACCCTATCAAATAGTTGTTCTTTAGGTACCAGTGGTTGCCTCTATAGGCTGTACAGTTACTTCAATATCCTGCATTCCTGTATACGCTTGTAAGGGCAACCACTTGTACCTAAAGAAAGGCTTATTCTGCATTAGTCTGGTTCTGGGGAGTGTATAGGACAGAGAACCTTATAGATTGTGTTCTTAAGATTTTTACCTTAACATAACGGTCATTTAAAACTTTACACAATCTGCATTCTTTAAGAATTAATACATTGCGCTATTTAGTTTTAAAAGGAATTAGCTTCCCTGCATCTTTCAGAGTTTTGACCTTTTGCTCTATCTCAGCATCTTCAGAAATAGCCAGTGCACACTGGGCTGCGAACACTGACAGCTTCACAGCACTACTGCAAGTCTGCATCATTTGTTTGTATTTTTCTGGTGCGCCTATGTACAGCGCCTATGTACAGTTCGGCAATTGGAGCAGTGATGACAACTGTATTACAGTCCACCCCATATTTTTTGAAGGCACGAGCCATGATGCCACCTTGTTTGAATATCTTCAGAATATTCTGGGATCTGGCCACCTCTTGGACTTTGAACTGTAAATAAGAAAATGGAAAGAATAAAGATAAAATATTTAAAATAGCAGTGTTCTACACTCATCTAATTTACCCACATTCTAAAACCCTAATTATTCATTGGATGATTTCAAAAGCATGTTTCACATTGTCAGGGCAAAAAATAGCGAGGAACCACATTTATACACTTAAACAGATGAAGACATTGCATAGCTGTCATTAGAATGATATGTAATGAGGCCCAAATAGATTGTATAGGGTACAGCAGGTCTAACTATGGTATGGATAGATTACTTAGACTTCAGTATATTGGTATGCATAGGAAAAAGAGTCGATAAAATTTGTATTTAATCTCAATTTAAAGCCATCAAGGTCATATGGATGTGGTTGTTTGGAAGGTTTCACAGTGGAGAAATGCCACAAATGTCTAATGTCCAACCCCCTGCCTCAGAAGTGACATGGGTAAACTGAAGTATTAAAAAGCAAAAATCTTACCTCTTTGACAATCCAATTTCATTGACAGTGACTTGGGTCTCTTCTTCACCCTTTTCTTCTTTTTTTTCATCAGCTGATGAATTTTCAGTATCGTTTTCTGATGATATTGCATTGACACTTTCTGCTTCTGTGTCAGAAGTACCATTTGCTTCATCAGAAACCTGATTGTAGCTAGTGGAGCTGGAACCCAGGGTTAGTTTTTCCTGAGAGCTGTAATGTAAACATATCCAAATTAATATTTACCACCATTTTCAGATGACTCTCAGATTATCAAACCAATTTTAATATTTCACAACACAACACAACTAAATATTCTGGAATGATTATGAACATTTTTTTAAAATGAAAGGAGATTACCTGCTGCCAGTTGTTCTTTTAAGAAGTCATTGTCCTTAGTCAACTGCTTAATTTTCTCATTTTGAAAGTCCACTTTCATTTCCAACATTTGCAATTCTTGCAATCGTCTTTGGTTTCTTAATGATGCTGTTGGGGCAACTGACAACCTAAAACGCATACATAAATAAGTAAAAAGCTAATTACTCTATATTCAAACACTTTATCAAAATGTATTTCCGATTTCTGAGTAAATATTGTTTTTACCAACTTTTCTTAACCCATATGAACCAGTAAGTTTTTTTTGTTTTATTTTCCAAGGCCAAGAAATCTATTAAATACATTTCTAATATATTAAATAGTGTAGTACATGGCAATTCTACCTAACTATTACCTAACCTATCTATCTATGGCCTACATAATTGCAGACAAGAAGATAGATGTAGGTTAGGTTACTCTGCTCATTGTTCGCTCTTTTGATGAAATTCTAAAGTTGTGCCAAATTAATTTTGGCTGTGACATCAGCTGGACTGTTCTCATGTGCAGGCCATGCACGGTCTATATGACACCAAGTCTTATATTACATATTTCGTTGGACATTTTGGAGAAAGCAGCTTAAGAAGTGCACTAACTTTGGACGCCTGCGTGCGTGAGAAAATTATACAAAAAAATACTTACTCCTGGAAGCACTGTCATCGACATTTTCCTGGATTTCCATCTCTTTGGTCAAGGGTGTACTTCTATGCCTTCGGCCAGACATTTCTTGCTTTAAACACGTTTCGGAGGATGACTGAACTACAGGAGCCAGTGAGCTCAGAATAAACCCGCCAGGTGAGCGGCACGCGGGTGTGCGTCTGCGGTTGATGACGTCATCAACACTAGTCGCTTCTCTCCGTTATAAAATTATACGATTTTTTAAATCAAAATGTTATTTACGTTCATATTACATACACTAAAGTACAAATTTCAAAAAATTAAGTATGAAATTTAAACTAGCGCGCATTTGAGAGCTACGTCACAAAATGAGGCTGGAGTGGATTCATTTTTTCAAGAGGAAATATCTTATGTCCAACAATGAGCCGATTCACACGCCTTAAGAGATTTTTTAATTGTGACATGACTAAAGAAATGCATTAAAACTTATCCAGTGGCTCCAAAAGAACAAAATGTTGAAAAGTAAGATGAAATGCCGAAGCTGCCATCGGGACATGACACTGAAGGCTAGATCCAACACTGGAGATCGCTATGCCTGGTAAGTTTAGTAACTTTATCATTGCTTTTTTTTTTTTCCTCTCAAAGTCACCCAGCTAGCTGACATTGTGGCAGCTGAGAGGAGGGGATTCATGCTTGATTCATGCTATGGAAATAAGCTAATATCTGATACTTATAGTGAAATATATTATATTTTACATTGGGCCAATTTATAGTTTAATTATGTTACACTTAGATACATAATAGTGAATCATTCTTAAAATGTATTAAAAAGCTGTTCGGTCTGTAGGCAACAGTAGCAAGCTCCTCTTTGGCCGCGAGTGTGCACGAGTGTGGGACTGGGGTTGAGCTCAGTGCACTGGGACTGGAGAGATACTGAAAAACTCGTCATTATAATGATCTTTAACAGTCAGCTCAAACAGTGCTACAGAGGAGGGTAAGAGTATTACGCGAAGTTTTAAGCGCAATAATGGGAAGTACAAATACGTACAAATACTGTGTATTTGTACACATGTACAAATACGCATAGGACACGTACAGAGGTGATCCACAGATGCCTCTTCTCCGTGTTTGGACTCCTCTTTCTTCGCTTTGAGGACTTAAAAAGACGTGATACAGGAAAGCACTGTTTGTATGGAATATGATGCGAGATTCGCGCGCACTTTGAGCCTGGAGAGTCGCGTCTGGCACTGAGAGCTTGCACTGTGCTTATATTTTTTTTCTACGACTCTACACATGCAGGGTTTATTATTATTATTAATAATAATAATAATAATAATAATAATAATAATAATAATTAAAACTGCAAGCAGTGATAAAGGCCCTCGCCACCCTTGCGACCGCGGGGTTCACGCGACCGCGGGGTTCACGCGACCGTGGAGTTTGCGCCTCTCGTTCCCGCTTACATCGCCCCTCCCACCAAAAACAGCGACTGAGTAATACTACTCCATTCATTCCAATGAGAGCATTTATGACATTTTCACACCTGCACGGTAGGAAATAGAGGTATGTCTTCATTGGCTTTTTTTGTTCAGTGTGATGAGTGGAATATGTGTACCAAATTTCGATGGTCCATGACAAAGTTTTTTTTTTTTTCATCCCAGTTAACCAAAACCCATGTATTTCAATGAGAAATGTCGGTCGTTGCCATGGCAACACACTTACAAATAGAGGTATGTGCTCTTTGGCTTTTTTGTTCAGTATGGGAATAGGGATGTCCATGCCAAATTTCAAATGTTTTGAAAAAGTAAATTTTTGTGAGTCCATTCAAAATTTCCAGGGGGCGCTGTGGAGCAATGGATTGTCTCATCTATGTAAACTGTATATCATTAGGTTCAGATGAACATTGTGACCAAAATGTATATTAATGCCGGTTAGCAGGACACTGCATGTTTGCGTTAGGTGCAATTTAATACTTGAAAAAAACGCCATTTTTCTTTGCATGTTGGCTACACCCACATTTTATCACTTAGAAAAATTTAAGGGAGTGGCTTTAATCCCACATGGGTCTAGTTCACTTTGTCCATTTTCAATTTTTTAAAATTAAAATCCATGGCTTAAAAAATCCAAACGTGAGAGTTAAAATTTTCAAAAAAATGGGGTTCCGCCCACAATGGCCGACTTCCTGTAGGGTTTAGGGTGGGGTCATAATATAATTTTTTACTTGTCTTGACATGTTCTATGGTTCTACCAAATTTCATTTTTCTATGATGAAAAAGGTCTGTCATTGCCGTAATGTATTTTTGACTTTGAGGTGGCGCTATTGAGTCATTTTGCAAAACATTAATTTTTTTGCACATCAAATTACACATTTTTTCACCAACCTTGACATTTAGGTCACAGTTGGATTAGTGCAGAGCATCTATTTAGTCGGCAACAAAGTCCAGTACTCTGAACCCCATTCATTTCAATGACACATTTATGACGTTACCACGGTAACATAGTTGTAGATAGAGGTATGTTGTCATTGGCTTTTTTGTTCAGTATTGAAAGGTGGGTGGATGTCCCAAATTTTACATGTCTATGAGAAACTTTGCCAAAAAATGAATGGTGGTTGTAAGGGGGCGCTAGCGTGTCATTTTTGAATATTTTTGCTAACAAACTTCAAAATAACAAATTTTTCACCAACCTTCAATTTTGGGTCCAATAAAAGTGAGTTTTCGTTAATGTTCAGGGGGTCAAAAATGGCCTGGACCAAAATAATAAAGAAGAAGAAGAATAACGGAAACTCATTTTTGAACCATTATTTTTCTCCTAAACCATAAAAGCTACAGTCATGTGACTTTCTCACATTGTGGCCCATCACAAATAAGGCTCCTGTGAATTTTTTCACAAGTCCACGACAAATCGATTGTCTTCTATGATTTTTGAAAATGAAATTTGAAGAGGGCGCTAGAGAGTCAATTTGTGAGATTTAACACCATGATTTGCATATCATTGTGTTCAGCTCCCAATGTGCATAAACACTGTATTAGTGTTTTCCCAACAAAAAATGTGTCAAAGAGAAATATTTTATTGAAATATTCCAAAATTTTCTATTTTGTATAAAATTCACCATGACCACACCCAAAGTCATATTCAAATATAATTGATGATCTTTAATCTCACATGGGTTTAGTGGGTTTTGGCCAAATTTGAAGTGTTTGTGATGAAAACTGTGCGAGGAGATGTCCTGAATGTGAGGGTGTGCGCTTTTGTCGTTCCCGGGTTTGATCCAATATGGCCGACTTCCTGTACATTTTAGGGCGGGGCCATAATATCATTTTTGTCATGTCTCGACATGTTCTATTTTTTGACCTGAGTTTGATTTTTTTAGGTCGACTTTTTTTCCGAGTTGGGCTCCCATAGGCCCCATGAAAATCAAGTTCAAGGGGGCGCTGTGGAGCAATGTAATATCTGACTTATATAAATTGTATGTCCGTGCGTTCAGTTCAACGTTTTGAACAAAACGTATATTAATGCCGGGAAATAGGACCCTGCATGTTTGAGTTACGCGCTTTTTAAAAGTAAAAAAAATTGCTTTTTTATTAGCAGGCTGACCACGCCCACATTTTATGACTTAGAAAAATCCAAATGAGTCATCTTTAATCCCACATGGGTCTAGTTCATTTTGACCAATTTATAAGTTTCTTGAATGAAAATCCACGGCGTAAAAAATCCAAACGTGAACGTTAAAATTTCCAAAAAATGGGGTTCCGCCCACAATGGCCGACTTCCTGTAGGGTTTAGGGTGGGGTCATAATATAATTTTTTACTTGTCTTGACATGTTCTATGGTTCTACCAAATTTCATTTGTCTACGATGAAAAAGGTCTGTCATTGCCGTAATGTATTTTGAACTTTGAGGTGGCGCTATTGAGTCATTTTGAAACATTAATTTTTTTGCACATCAAATTACACATTTTTTCGCCAACCTTGAAGTTTAGGTCATAGTTGGATTAGTGCAGAGCATCTATTTAGTCGACAACAAAGTCCAGTCCTCTGAACCCCATTCATTTCAATGACACATTTATGACATTACCACGGTAACATGCTTATAAATAGAGGTATGTTCTCATTGGATTTTTTGTTCAGGATGTTTAGCTAGATGTCTGCGTCAAATTTCAAAATGTTTTTGACAAAGTAATGTTTTTTGGTCCCATTCAAAAGTTCAAGGGGGCGCTGTGGAGCAATGTCATGTCTGACTTATGTACATTGTATATCTATGGATTCAGATCAACATTTTGAACAAAATGTATATTAATGCCGGGAAATAGGACACTGCATGTTTGAGTTACACGCAATTTAAAACTTAAAAAAATGCCTTTTTTCTTTGCAGGATGATCACGCCCACATTTTAAGATGTAGAAAAATCCAAGACAGTCAGCTATAATTCCACAAGGTTCTAGTTCATGTTGACCAATTTGCAAGTTTGTTGAATTAAAATCCATGCCATAAAAAATCCAAACGTGAGAGTTAAAATTTCAAAAAAATGGGGGTTCCGCCCACAATGGCCGACTTCCTGTAGGGTTTAGGGTGGGGTCATAATATCATTTTCTACTTGTCTTGACATGTTCTATGGTTCTACCAAATTTAAATTGTCTACGATGAAAAAGGTCTGTCATTGCCGTAATGTATTTTGATTTTTGAGGTGGCGCTACTGAGTCATTTTGAAATGTTAATTTTTGACTATCAAAATAATAAATTTTTCACCAACCTTGAATTTTGGGTCCAATAAAATTGAGTTTTCGTTAACGTTCAGGGGGTCAAAAATGGCTTCAATCCGGCAACCAAAATAATAAGAAGAAGAAGAATAATAATGGAAATTTTTTTTTCCTCCATTTTTTTTTTCCTCCTAAACCATAAAAGCTACAGTCATGTGACTTTCTCACATTGTGCCCCATCACAAATAAGGCCCCTGTGATTTTTTAGACAAGTCCATGACAAATCGATTGTCTTCTATGAATTTTTGAAAATGAAATTTGACGGGGGGCGCTAGAGAGTCATTTTGTGAGATAAAGCCATGATTTGCATATCATTGTGTTCAGCTCACAAATGTGCATAAACGCTGTATTAGCGTTTTCCCAACAAAAAATGTGTAGACGAGAAATATTTTATTGAAATATTCCAAAAATTGCTATTTTGTATAAAATTCACCATGACCACACCCAAAGTCATATTCAAATATAATTGATGATCTTTAATCTCACATGGGTTTAGTGGTTTTGGCCAAATATGAAGTGTTTGTGATGAAAACTGTGCGAGGAGATGTCCTGAATGTGAGGGTGTGCGCTTTTGTCATCACCGGTTTGATCCAATATGGCCGACTTCCTGTACATTTTAGGGCGGGGCCATAATATCATTTTTGTCATGTCCCGACATGTTCTATTTTTTGATGCGAGTCTCAGATTTTTCAGTCGACTTTTTTCCGAGTCGGGCTCCCATAGGCCCAATGAAAATCAAAGTTTGAGGTGGCGCTATCGAGTCGTCTTTCGTTATTTTTTTTCGCGGTCTTCGGTGACAATTAGAGCTTGGCGAGTTCTAATTTTTGACACCACTCACTGGCATGTCGGGGCGTGTTAACCACTTGATTTTTGCCATTTTCCCCGTTTCGGACGCGGTTTTAATGAGTCCCTCGCCGGGACGTTGTCTCCGGCTCGGGCCTAATGATTGAATAACATTTTGAAAAGTTGACTTACTCCATCAAAATCATGTGGGTGACAACCATATTTTTAATGATTGTTCTTTCTTAAAATAATTCAAATGATTTAAATACTTTTGTCTGTTTTTTTAGATTTTGTCAAGGATTAATATTGAGACAAATAGACATGATGGATGACTCAATTGCTGCCAGTTCAGCGACACTTACAAGGATGGCCAAAAAAATAAGAGATGTGTGTGACGGCAATGCAAAGACTGAAGAGACGGACTGGCCAAATGATTGGAGGAAGAAGAGAATTTGTAGCAATAGATGAAAGCTATTTTCGACACAAAAGAAAGGTAAACTTAAGACAAAGATTTATTTAATCTAACAATTTAATATAATCTTTAACAAGTTTGACTTTGGTTTCAGTATGGAAGGGGCAGAATGGCCGGTGGATGGAAGAGGAAGAGATGGGTATTTGGAGTGTTGGGTGTGCGAAATAATGGTGGAAGAAAGCCAATTCTACGGCTTGTAGTGTGCAGATCAAGGAGGCAGTTAGTCCCCATCATTGCACGTCATGTGAGAGTCGGCTCATCGGTTATTAGTGATGAATGGCGAGCATATCGGAGTTGGGATACCATCACTACACAGTTAACCACAGCATGAGTTATGTAGATCCAAACAGAGGGGCCCATACACAACATATTGAAAGGGCATGGGGCTCTTACAAAGAGCAGGTCTGGAGGCTGAGGGGGAATAGAACTGATAATTTGTTATCTGAGCACATTGCTGTCATTGAGTGGATGGAATGGCTTGCAAAAAAACATGTTGATGGACTGTTAGGAAGGTTGATCTATGATATAGGGACACAATTCAATTGATCTGTATCTGTATTATGATTTTTGTTTGGTCATCATTTCCTTGATGTATGTTATAAGTTTTTTGGGTTTTTTTTTTTTTTTCAAATTAATGTAATATAATATAAGAACTGGCCTGTACACGCCCTAGAATCTAGAGTCTAATGCAGAATAAGCCTTTCTTTAGGTACAAGTGGTTGCCCTTACAAGCGTATACAGGAATGCAGGATATTGAAGTAACTGTACAGCCTATAGAGGCAACCACTGGTACCTAAAGAACAACTATTTGATAGGGTTTAAAAAAAAAAAAAAAAAAAAAAATTATGTGACCTCAAAACTGTAAAGGCACATTTATTGATAAGTTATAGGTTTGTTTTTTTTAAGCATTTGATGTTTTGTTTTTAATCCTAAAGTTCTTAGAGACCTTTAAAAGAAGAGTTCAGAAACGGAATCCTGCATGAAAGTGTTTGTTGTAATAAGATGTTTATAAGATGTTTGGCAGACAAAACGGATTTTTGATTGTTTGTAAATGTTCTGAAAAAATGTAATACACATCCAGATGTTTTGTATCCGTGTTTCTTGGCTTGCTTTTTTAAGTACAGTTGATTCCCACCTCTGTTGAAGTTAAAATTCAGGGGGAAATGGGTCATGGTACTCTGGGCTTAGACAATGGCTAGTATAGTACCTTAACAAATACTTAATTAAGTTAAAATAGTCGTCACTTTAGAAGGGTTTACAAAAAGGTGTTAGTTACTGGTTGAACTAATCATGAACTAATGGTGTTATTCAGACATTTCTTAATCGTTATTACAGGCCTAAATATTGTGAAAATTCTGTCATTTCTCTGGAATTTGCTTAATAAAGCATAATTAGTCTTCACTTTAGAAAAGCTCTCAAAAAGACTTACTTAACCAGTAATAGCTGTCTGAATTATCATTGCATTGCAGGATTAGTAAATCATTCTCTCATTGCTAACTAATCATTAACAAGTGTTTGAGTTAATACATAAATATGCATTTACAAATACACACACAAATGGTTAGTTAAGGATTAACTAAGTGTGAATTAAGTATGAGTAACTATACCCAACACAAGTCAAATAATAGTTAATTAAGTGTTTATTAAGGTTGTAATTAAGCAGTTATTAAGCATGAATCATTATTAATTAAGTGTTTGTTCATTATTAATTAACTCTTTGTTCATGCTTTATTAAGGCTAAATAGGGTGTAGTTATTATAAAGTGTTACCTCCGCAAGATTACTCCAATGAGAAGAACGCATTCAAACATTCCAGGTATGTTTTTGATTAGGAAAATTCTGTTATATATTTATGTTCCATAGCAGTAGTAATTCAATGCCAAAGCAAGCATAGAGAAAACTCATTTTTAATATGAAAAATAAACTGCCCGACTGCTAACATACCAGAGAAAAGTCGTGTATGACAGAACAATTGTCTTCCATATGCTGAAATATGAATCGTTGTTTGACTGTAGCGGAAATAGGATGTCTCTGCTCCCAATTAACCTCCTCTCTGTGTGACTGTGCTGCGGTCTGCTGCCTGCTGCCTCTCGCTGTGTTGTTTAAACCGTGGCTGCTTTGGTTATCCATCTGAAACAATGTGTGGTCTGTACAAGCTTGTTATTTGGCAACAAAATAAACACATCCAGATCATTTAGTTCAACTCAAAAAAGGACCTTGTTTCCACTGGCTGCATTTCAGACACTGACTTTGGGGCCACTACTTGTAGATGGTTGTACTAATTGTGCTTTGGAATCACCTCTGTACTCATTATTTAGTTAGCCGAGTTCCCCACTGAGTCTTTTGTCTTTGCTAGTAGGTCCATTTGCTTGTTCCAACTCAGTGGAATTCCCAGACATCCGCACAAAAGCTACAAGTTTAGTTTGTCGCCACCAATTAATGCTTCTCGATATTTGCTGCAGTCGCTAGCGGTCCCATGGCACCGGTCTGTTACGTAAACTCAATTTGGAGTTGAGTTGGTTTGAATATCTCACGAAACTAACAGAACTTTTTAATATTTTCATCCTTGGTCACATTTTGTTTGTGTACTCTTTGCAACCCCTGTGACCAAATAAATGAAGAACAATGCAGTTGGTTTAGAACTATAATCCGAAGAGGTTGCTAAATGAAGAGGTGGTTAGTAGTAGTGGCTTTCATAATTAGTTGGTTGGAGGTTCAATCCCAGCTCAGTATACTGTGTTCATTTCCTTGTTGTTAAGACATTGTAAAATAAATGGGTCAAAGGTAAATACATATGTAATAAATACTACAGGGTGGCCCAAAAGTCACTGCCAGCTGAAAAAATGTCATAACTCTTTTGTTTCTAAATATTTTTCTTTTATTTTTTCAGAGCATTTAGAACTACCCTTCCGACATTAACATGAGCAAATATAGCACAGAGGAACAAACCCTCATTGTACAGTGGTACTTTGAGTCACATGGGTCAAATTCAGAAACCCATGGGTGTTACCGTCGACATTTTAATACTAGAGATGCCCCAAGCGTAAATGCCATTAAAGGGATAATAAGTCGTTTTCAAAGACAGGGGGCAGTATGTGATCTCCCGAGACTTGACTAGTCCAGATTTCTTCCTGTGGGGCTATATTAAAGAAAAGGTGTTTGTGAATAAACCTCAGACACTAAACAAAGAACAGGACCAGTCTTTCCATGGCTACTGCTGCTGTCAGGCCCAGTCCCCTCTCCTGTCCCACAGCAGAGCCCCGGTGAAGGTATGGTTGCATCAGTTACATAATGTCCCATCTCTCTCATAAATGATGCATGCGGATGATAGTGCGTGTCTGTGCGACTCTTGTATGCATGCACGCTCCGTTGTCTCCCACCATTTGTCGTCCCTTGGGTGCTGCTGCCGGTTTATTTACTTGCGGGCCCAAACAGTGGCTACATGGCGACCGTAACTGGCATTTTATTAAGTGAGCCTTGCTGGGTTGTCAAGCACACCACTGCACAGTCATCAGCTCTCTGTGTGTTCCTGATGCAGCTGGGTAAATCAAACAGATACAGACCCTGTGTAAGGTAATACAGTGTAGTACAGAATTTAATGACTATGCTTGTCTTGTTCCCTATTCAGTTTACATATGGCAGACCGGGGAGGCATCACTTTAATTTACTTACTTGAAGAAATGTGAGCCTCTGGAGAAGAAAGCATTTTATTATGGTTGTAAGATGAACTTTCATGTCATGGGGTGGGTGTTATTGTAAATTTGAATGAAAGGTGGCTTGGATAAGTCCAACTGTCACAATCAGAGCCTTACAGAGCTCTAACCAGCTGGAGAAGTGGGTGGGGGAAAGTGTCTGTGTTTAAGCTTAAAGCTGCATTAAAAGGAGAAAAACTGAAGCGTGATATGATCAGAATAGCAGCTCGACACAAGAATGACATCACAATTAAATTTTTATCACCATATATGCCTGCGGATAATGACGGTTTTAATGTGCCAGAGTTGGGACTTGAACATGCGACCGACTGTTTCATAGATGTGTTTATCCACTAGACTACAGCTGACACTGAAGGACTTTTGGAGCTTTTGGTTTCAATTTAGTTTCTCTGCTCACACTCTGCTGTGAAGCATGCTGGGTAATAAAGTCTGCAACTGTCAAGGGAGTGTTCCGAGCAAACCTCGTCTTTAGTGTGCAAGCCTAATGCCTCACCAGCAACGCCATCAGAGCTAGACTCACCGCTGACATGAAAACAAAGCAGCAGATCAATGACTTCATGTTGATAACGGTCACGACTGTTTCTTTTTTTTTTATATCTGCTCAGACAATACGTTTAAACTGTCATTTGTGCAGAGCACAACAGACAGACAGAAATCTCTCAACTGGACAAAAAGTTGTAAGAGTGAAGACTTTGAGATGGAGATGTACAACTGACTGGTGTCCAGAAGAGCTCTCACGATGGTATTGGTACATTCTCTTATGGAGTGGCTGTTTCTCCAATATAACGCTCACTGCAGTCACTACACTGAATGGAGGAGACAGGCAGTGTCCATCAGTAATCTGACCAGAACTGAAGAAGCAGCTTAGATGAGCAGTGAAATACCTTGACTCCTACAACTTTTCCTCCACTTGACCAATTAGAATTTTTCTTTTACCATGGATCATACCTGCTTACTTGTGCTCTGACAAGTTTGATGAAATTATGTTTTAGATTACGCAGTGGATCACGTGATTTCATCCTATGCAATCCAAGTTTTGACACTTTATGCGTGTATACTCATCACAGTGAGGAGAAAGCAAACAGCAGACCACTGTGATGTCCAAGTAAAATAGACTTCTTGTAGATTCTTTCTGCAGATCCACCCGGACTTGCACTCGCACTCCGACAAGTGCGGCAGGGTGTGCTGAATTTAAGGACTTTCTAAGTCTTGGAGGACCCCACCACATTTTCAGTCAGTGTACACTTGGTGTAAACGCGCTCAGTCAAGTTTGATCGCTGCTCCCATTGACAACAAACAGAGCCAGTGCCATGCACAGACGTCCTGCTCATGTTGTTGGTCTGGCTGTCCTCACACTGGTTTCATGAGTTTACACAAGTAAATCCTACACACGTGTACTAAGATACGCACCGTGTATGGGACCTCTGACCTGATTACCCGGAGCGCCGTGTCTGACCAGAGGTGCCACACACAGACATATGGAGGGACGCATATATGTGTGTCTAGCACAGAAATTATCCAACACCATGTGCGCAGAGTAAGGCCCAGGACATGGGTCACACGTATTTTGTCTAATGCAAGCATAAAAACAACCACTTGTTTTTTTTTAGAAAAAGCTATTGTTTACAGTTTCAGCCTAAATGGGCCTATATTTAGTCTGAATGGGCCTAATGGCTCACTCTGTTGTTCTCTTTGTTTCCTTTGTTTGCTTTAGATCTGAGGTCTGAGTATGGAGGTGATGTCTAAGGGGGCCCTTAGATAATATCCTAATTAGGGTCAATCTTGAATATACATGTTGTGATGAACCTAAAGCGACAGTCTGTAGTCCACTCCTGGCAGCGATTACCTGCAAACAAGAAACACATTTACAAATACCTTTCAAATTTCTAAGCTACTTCTAATTGCTTATAGGAATGAATACAAAATAAGTTATTATTATTACACCCAGAATTAGTAATATTTATATCTGCTAACCGAAGACAGATGGCAGCTAGAATCGAGCGCCTGTAGTTGGTGTCCTGGAAGGTTATCCGCGTACCAATGTAGGACAGCAGATCATCAAACTGGGCCTGGGATAGACAAAAGTGCCACTGGAATCGGTGGTTATCCAGACGAAGTTCCTGGAGCAAGTGATGAAACTCGCCAAACTGAGAATGCCTCTGAATTATGTCATGGACCCAGACACGCTGCTGCCGAGCCAATTGCCTCTGTTGATGAGTTTGAAATAATAAATACGCTAAAGCCAGTCTTTCAACTTGGTCTGCCATCGTTCACAAAGAGACCAGGAAAACAAAACATCCAAAGGCACTTGAAGATCTCAACGGATGCCCTGGATGCACGTCAAATATTTTTTCAGACGTGCGACGTACTTCCTTCTCTTCTTTTCCAGCTCGCGCTCAAGAACATGGTCTACTCCTCCACCTGGCTGCACTGTTCCTCTGCCCTCCTTAGCTCCTGGTCAACTGCTCTGTTCTCCTGCCGAGTGAATTGTTCCTTTTGCTATTTTCAATTCGTGTTCAAGCGTAACCCTTTTCTCCTGTAGGGTGCGCTGTTCTGTTGCCTTTATTAGCTGCAGGTCAAGTGCACTGCTTTTCTCCTGCAGGGAGTGCTGTGCAGCTGCTCCTTCTGCTCCTCACACTGAGCTAAAATGGCAGACTTCTCGCCCTCTATTTCGGCTGTTGCACGCTCCACTTCCTGCTGTAGTCTGGCCTGTTGCTTCTGCAGGTTTTGATTCAGGGTTTCTTTGCCGTGAAGTTTGTTATTTCACGTTCCATGGACTTGTCAATGGTCCCTGCATTTTACATTCATGTTTTTTCTGGTCCTGCATTTGCTGGACCATCAACACTTTTAGCTTAGTCTCGCCTTGTAGTTTTAAGTCCTGTTCTTTAGACAACTCAACAAAAGCAGACATTTCTTTCTTAATGTCCCCCAATGCCATCTCCAGTTGTGAGTTTTTCTCCATCAGGGTGTATATGTTGCCTCTCTTTCTTGTAGTGTCGAATGTAAATCCACAGCTTTCCTCCACAAGGATAGTTTCTCAACCTCCCATTCTGTAGATTTTTGGGAAAAATCTTCTTTCATTTGTTCCACCAGGTATTTGAATTCAGCTAACTGTTTCTGTAATCCTTGATAACATCATCTCTTGACAGAATCCAGGATCTCAGTTTATTCTAAATCTTCTAAAGCTTTTGATGACATCTCCATTTTTACCAAAACTAATGACATTCTTTCTTGTCCACCTCTTTCTGCCTGTGTTGACTGTCAGACTCGTTTTCTTCATGGAGTTTCTTGAGTTGTTTCAGCTCTTTAACCACCTGGTCTTTTCTAAGCCAAAGCAGCTTTAGAGGACATCTCGTCTTCTGCCTTCTGTCTTCGCTGGTGTTCTTTTTTGGTGAACTGTTGTTTTAGTCACTCTACCCCCTGTTGTTGGTTTCATCAGTTTGAAGTCTTTCAGTCAAGCCAAAAGCTCAATCTGATCTCAAAACAAAATCGATAATCTGAAAACAATCTGTTATTTGCTTTGGGTTTAAAACCAATATTGGAAAACAAAAAACTAGTTCATGTGGTGAAGTTGTGTGGAAATTGAATATTTGTTTTCCTTTTGGAGCGGCACTCAAAGTACGCCAAGTGCCCTGTGAAGAGCATCTCTTCCTGGACCCAGGCGCCGGGTGCTGTTCAGAGGCAAAACTGTGGGTAGATGAGGACATCTGGGCAGCGTGAGATCATGGATGTTCTCTTCCTGTTACTCCTATTTAAAACCGAGCAGTCAGAGGCAGAGCTGGGATCACTGCTGGATGTTGCTAGACAAAACTGTCCATGTACATCACGGCTGTTTGATTTTTGTTTTGAAATTGGAAATCCAGAATCGGAAAACTGTTGTTTCCCTTTTCCCAATCTCAAAACAAAAAGGAAAATCGGAAAACCATACGTTATTTGTTTTGAATTGAAATCAAAATTGGAAAACCAAAAATAAGTCCTAGCGGTGAAGTTGTTTGGAAATTAGATATTTGTTTTTGCCCATTTTGTTCTTGTTCTCGATGCTCAAAGCTTCCTCCCAAGTGCCCAGTGAAGCGTGTCTCTTTCCGGGTCCAGGCACAGGGTCTACAAAGCCGTGGTAGATGAGGAGATCTGGGCAGTGTGAGATCGTGGATAGATTGTTTTTCTGTGGCTCCATTACCCCAGTTTGAAACTGAGCAGTCAGAGGCAGAGCAGGGATCACTGGAGGAGTAGCCGGCTGGAGGATGCCACTGCTGCTCGTCATGGGCAGCGGGACTTTCAGTAACGTGGACATAGGCCTGTCACGATAATTATTGTTGATAATGGACTTATTAATCAATATACAACAGATGGAACTATATTTTTGGGCGGTCAATGAATATCGTCTGTACCTTTTCTTTGTACTAGTGGTTAGTGTTTTTTTTTTTTTGTGGCATAAGATTTGAGCTGTAGAAGATTGAATTATCCACATTTTCACCCCACATACAGTCACACAAAAACTTTGGTGTGGTTTCAACGTTAGGTAGTACAACATTTCCATAACCTCTCAGATTTTAAATTCTCTCTTTAAGAGCAAACCACTTTTGTACTTTACTTGGTAATAATTTATTGAAGGCTTTGAATAATATAAGTGCAGTACAATATTTTACAAGGTTGGAAAGTTTTAAGAATTTGGATGAAAAGATCATGAATATCTTGTAAAGAACCAACCTGGATGAATGGCTGTTTGTTTTTGGAATAAGAATAATGGTTTAGTTGAGCATTGGTAATTGTTTCCCCATATTTCAACAGATTAAGTGAAATAAGGCAGAACCAGAGCGCACTATAATGTACGGAGAGCACTGTGATAAAGATGTTGGCGCTTTCCATGATAATTACTCCTAGGAATTTATTCTCAAATACATTTTCAATTTGTTCAATAATTCTTTGTAATTCTGGGTCCATCATTTTATTTTATCTAGTTCCACATTCATAGTGTCTACAAACTCATTATAATTTAAACTACTGTAAAATTGTGACATAAACAGCGTATTAGCATTAAGTCTTTTTAAATTAAACTGATTTATTTCCATGGAGACAAGCAGCTGATGCCACCAGGCCAAGTTACAGGTCATATCTGTGGAGAGGCGAGCGTGCTCACATTAAGATGATATTTTTTAGCGATAAACCCAGTTGATATAGATATTGATTGATTTATATGCTCGAGAGACCAGATGGTTTGAGCTCCATTTTTATAGTTATAGATAAGGTAAGCTAGGTTAGGCTACGCTAGTGTTAGCAGTGACTGTCAATTAGTGAGAAATACACACTGGTTATCCTTTGTTATTATAGATTATTACTACATTATTTATATAACAATATAACAACTCAGCACTGTAGATTTTTGATATAGTACTTTATATTTAAGTGTTTATCCACTAAAACTCCACTCCAGACCACACTGCACATGTAACTCTAAACATAGACATATGAGTAACAGTAGTGTGTGTGGGGCCTTGCCCTTGCACTGAAGTCTATCCTGCATCACTCAGCACTTTGCTATCTCCTCTGTATACAGCCACTGTCCAACTCTCCGTTTATGGTGACATCCTGGAATGCACAAGGGCCGGTTTACTCATACCAAGGCCATACTTACACTGGGCCCGTCACAGCTCTTCAGCCTACTCAAATATATCTACCGTAGCTTTTCTGCTGCAAAATATAGCACAGATTTGTCTATTTTTAGAAAACAGACATTTTGCTCCTCTCTGCATCTAAAACAAGAAGCTATAAATTAAAGTTGAATTCTTGTCCTCATGGAGACCACAAAGGACAAAAACAAAGTGGAGTATAGAGACAGAGAAATCATTTGGGAACATTTGAAGTGGCTCTAAAGTGTGTGCTTACTCGTTTGTCCTCTTTTTTTGTCTAATTTCTGGACTCCCAACTGTATTTTCGAAGGTCTTTTCCCCAAATTGTATTTTGTTTACGGCACTCAGAAATGTACAAAGCTCTATTGCATATGTCATTCGTTACTATTCTTGCTACCACGTCTTTGAAGCTCCTCTGTGTTTTTAAAGTCTTTACACATTGACCAGATTTTTTAAGATAATGTCAGTGCTCAGCGTGCTACTCATGGACTGTATATATAAATGGACGTAGCTAACCCATGCAAAATAGGAAGTGAGCATGGCGCGTAACTCTGGCGCCAATTCACTTTCTATTGAAAAGAACGTGGCTCCTCTCTCCGTAACTGCTGCTGTCAGGCTCGTCATTTTGGTCTTAAAATGTTTGTATTAACCCACTGTACATGATCCTGGTGTTTTTATTTCACTATTTTGTCCATAAATCAAGATATGAACATTGAACAGCCTCACTTCTGATTGGCTTGTTGGTCACTATGATACTCGTGGTCGGATTTTCAAACCATTCATGTCTCTGGTTGACTAATTTACCTGTAAATTTTGCCCATTTAAATTCTAGGAGATTCACCCTCTGCCCAGACTCACATCCTCGTAAAATATTGGAAAAGTGCATATTCTGGATCCCAGGCAACATACTTGGTAAAAAAATAATTCTAATGCAAACCAATGGAAGGCCACATGCCTCTCTCATGCTTTTGTCTCCCCTACCTTGTTTAGGGAAATGATTTAGCCCTCCTCTAACTTGCGCACATACACACAGAAGTAGAGTGTGTCAGCTGAGCCTGTGTGAGCGACTACAGCTGTAACCGGTGATAAGACTTCACGATACCCAAGGCAGCCTGCTAGCTTTTCATTTTTAGCTGTGACTACAATCCCTCTGCTACTGCACGGACTGCCTCTCTCCTGCTCCTGTCTGCTTTTCCCAGTATTTTATGGGCTCACCTAAAGACTGACAATATCTGCAGAGGTTTATGGTAAGACATCTGGAGCGAGAGATGCAGAGGAGGGAGGTGGCTATTTCCTGGTGAAATGTCCTTTGTGGAAGGCCGAACTGCATCTCCAGAGCTTTGACAGTGATCTATGTGTCGGCCTTGGCAATATAGTTTTTCCTCCCCCTGTCTTTTAATCTCTGATAGACCATAGAGATAGAGAAGTCTGAGGCTGAAGGAGTGATGAGAAGACCCCCCAGTTGTGCTTTTTATCAAGGACGTTTTCCAGGAGGTGCGGTATATCACAGGATCAGACTGTCACACTGCAGGAGTCAAAAAGAAGAAAATACTGCAGAGGCACAACATTCATAGTGTTTACATGGGAAATTGAAGGAAATATACAGCAACGGAATTTTTTTTTATATTTTTGCCAGTTCAGCATATTTCTACTTTATCCCTTCTGTTCACCAGCGCCGCCCTCAAGCGGCCAGGTTCATAGAAGACCATTTACAGCTTTGGTTATACCAGATACCACTCCTGGACAATACCATTATATAGATTTCATAATATACAACTAACAAATATCAGTATATCACTCATAACTGTGCCACTGCCAATTGTCAAAATACATATTTGATCTACAATATGATAATAGTGACGATGAACTGAATATTCTCTTCAGCTAATTTGTCATGAATCTTTTTTTTTTCTAGTAGAATCTCTTCCTCTGTTTTCGAAGAATTCTTTTATTAACATTTATGAATATAAAGCATGTTTGATTGTTCCCCTCTCCTAGAGGTATAATTAGAGCTGAAATCCAAATGTGTTGAATCCATTAGCGTCCCATCGCAGATTTATATTTATCCCATAACCTCTGTGTGCCTCTGCCAACTGCTGCAAAAGGTGACTTTGATGTGGTGTTTGAAGATATTCTCATGCAGATGAAGCACCTGCAGAGTGTGGGCTGATCACAAGTGTCAGATTGTTCTGAATAAGGGAAAACAAGAGGATGTGTTGTTGGAGTTGCTGCTTCTGTTTGAGATAAACAGATGATCATGATCATGTGTGGATGTGGCAAAGAGGATCTGACAAAGAACAGCACTGCATGGCAGGAGGAGACCCGGGGACACATTATCAGCATCAGCACCATGTTCAAATTCTGCTTGACTATGTGATTGGTTTTAATCACAACATTTCCACCAAATCACGCATTCTCTTACGATGCATTGCATTTGTGTTTTTGTAGTGCTTTTCTAGGCACTGAAAGTGTAAGTTTAAAATTGTGTGCATTTTTCACTGACTCAAGCTACTTTTTGAAGCAGCGGCTGTCCTGGGGTAACAGAAAAATTGCGCCACTAATCACACACACACACACACACACACACACACACACACATATTCAGACAAACACACAGGTGGATGATGTGTCTTGCCCAAGGACACAATAGTAGTACGCACTGGTTGGAGATGGGTTCGAACCATCAACAGAGTCACTGCATCATATATGGTTGTCAGACCATATGGCATGTCAGGTTGTGGAAAACTATTCAAGGAGCCAACAAGGACCACGCTATAGCGGTGTCCTTGGTATGGCAGTTAATGGAAAATTCCCCTTCAAGGTTAACATATTGATGTAGAAAGTCGCTACTTTCATATACTTTCTGACATATATCTGGTACACTGGGTTAACTGCATTATTAATCTACTATGTTTGAGCACAGCACCCACAAAATCCCATATTAATGATAAACTAAGTGTCCAGTTGCATGAACCTCCCACTCGACACATTACGGGGCTGTATTTTTGCGTCGGGCTGTCTTTACTAACACCCCCACATGCTTTACGTACACCATATCTCACACTTCCTGTCTCCATCTCACGCCTTAATGTTTCTGCAAATACTGCCAATTACCGTTTCTGCCGCGCCGGGTTGGGGAAAAGATTAACACATCAAATACCAAAGTCGTCAGCGCGTGTTTATTGAATGCAGCATCTCCTCTGTCCCGGCTTCGCTCCCGTATTGATTTTCAAAAGACGACGCTGCTGATCCATGAACGCAACACGGTGGCATATATTAGAGCCATTTGAGCCAATTAGACTGATGCATGTCTTGGCACCCGGTTGCGGCGTGCTTGCTTGGTTGGTTGGTTGGTCGGTTGGTTGGTCGTCATTTTTCAGAGTAATTAGAAAAACATCACAGATCCAACAAGAGGGGGCTGAGCGGGAGTGCAACCCTCCGTGGTACTAGTCAATGCCAAGTGAGTGCAGTGAGGAATGAGTTATGATGGGAATTTACATACTTTAATACCTCGTGTCATTCGTCTTCATTTAAAAGCAATATGTGTCTTATTTAAAAGTCTAAAATTATAGAAGACATACTCAGAAAGAGAAGTCTACTGTGCTAAGTGGTTTTGGAAGTTCATAAACACCTTATGAAGTATGCAAACAGGCAGTCATAACTATTCAGTCATGCACCTATTCACTCGCTAATCCTCCGTGGAAGTCTTTGTTGTCGGGAGATTTTCCTAATCACCATGGGAATTACTCGGAGTATATTAAACATACACGGACAGAAAACCAACCATTTTCGCTCATGTTGACTTTTTTTTCCGAGAATACCCAAGGATTCAGCGCTGGTCAGTCTGACCGATCAAGCTCGCGATCTCCCTGGTACAAAAATCTGCTGCAAACCTTTCCGACCACTATTAATCACTCACTATATTCATACATAGACAAGGTGGGTGAAAGTGTCTTGCTCAAGGACACAACAACAGTACGCGGCGTCCCAGTCTCTTTACAATTCATATCTTCAGGTCATGAGACGATTGGTCCACAACCTTTGGCACCATCACCCCCAGTACAGTATGTCATTGAATGTATATAACTGGCGATAGATAATTATAATGACATACTGTGCAACATCCTAGACAACGCCAACACTGGAAAGGTTACATAGTGCACCTTTATAACTAATAATCACCTCATCTTCTACCTTACAGCCTGTAGGTGTCACTCGTCATACTCTCTCTCTCAGGTTAGCACCAGCAGAATCCCTCCACAGGCTTAAGCGGTGCAGTCAGGCTTAGGGGCCCTGTATGCCACAGCGGGGCCTTGAACCGCATGCACTCGCACACATTCTATTTTTCTCCTCAACGCTTCTATGAACACGATCATTGGTGCCCCTTAAATCCTCCCCAACAGAGTCACAGCCAGATAAGCAGCAAGCCGTTGTGTGCTAGCCCGAGTGTGTATATATATGTGTATGTTGTACAGAGTAGGATAACATACGTGCCAGCTGACTACCTGTCTCCTCTCTCAGCTCGAAAGTCTGTTAATGCAAATGCAACATGACAAGCTCCCTCTTTCCTTTCATCAAATCAAAGTTAACATTTCGCGCATGGCATGACTGTGTGGTGGATTCTGCGTTGAAAATTAGTTTCACTTTCAAAACTAACATGTGCTGATGTAATTTATGTGCGCAAAACCAGGAAACTTTAACGTTTTTTTTTCCATTGGCGCGTTTCGCTTGGGGTTGCCTCGGAGCGGGTCCGTTTGGTGCGGCTCTCTCCGGCTGACTTGCTTTTCCTTGCTCTGGGCACTATACCGGGAAAGGGCTCTAATCTGTGAGACATTGACGTCGCCCAATCATGGTTTCTCAATAAATCGAATCTAAATTGAATCTGAATCATACTCAGAATTACTAAATGTCTTTTTTGTGAATTACAAGTTTGTGGCACTGTGAGATGACGCCTAAGCTAGTGTAAACACAAAACTACTTCTGGTTTCTTCTTTTTTTCCTTTCCTTCATTTCTTGCCACGTTTAAACCTCTCTTATATAATGCATTAGATGTGGCTCATGTTAGATGCATTATGTGCTGGAAATATAATCGTTTCGACCTTTATATGTTAAGTGGAGTGCATCAATAAACAGGAAACAGCTGGTGCGTTTGTGCTAGCTTTGTTTCAAGCCAGGTTGATCAAGCCAGTTTATCCAAGTCAGCTTTTGTGAGACAATCTTATTTATGTTATATGTCTTGTTTTCGCCTGACTCTGTGTTCTCTTCTCTTGTTTGGTCGTTAACCATGGCCTACTGACCCCAGACCCCTGTAGCAGCTAGTACTCTCCAGGGTTTGCTGCTTACAGGGCGGGACGGTTCACTTAAAACAGTTGAGACACTTAAGGACCAGTACCGGAAACGTGCAAACAAGGCTATAGGGATTGAAACTATGCGGACTAGACCCGGACTAACTCAGGACCTAACTCAGGAATTACCATAGCAAGCCTATATCAGTAAACCAGGGGCCTTTTTGCTCAATACTGTACAAAGATGTGAGTCTGGTACAGGTGAATCTTGCCATTTTCAGATGGGTGTGATGTGACCAGTTTTTTGAGACACAGCAGACCAGGGGGGACCAGATCAATCTGTATAAAAAAACGCACAGAGATATCATTCTGCATTGCCAAACAAGTGCTGTGGAGTTTCTGTTCCCAAAACCCTACTAACATCTGCAATTCGCAAGGCATTCGCAAAAATCTGTTGGGCAAATTTGAAACGATCAGGCATGGGTGCTTCTCTACATTGTTCAAGTCCAAAAGGAATAATGGTAAGTCATGTCTGAATATCTCCTATTTAAATTAACCCAGGGTCACTAAGCTCAAAAACTCCAATCCCAAAATACTATGAAGAAAGTCAGCTTGAAAACGTCTGACTTGCAGAGACTGTGTAGAGCAGTGAGCAGCAGGTGCATGCAGACTCTGGACTGTTTTTCTCTGCCAGCTAATATTAAATCATAACCTGTGTTTTGGTTTTAATAGAGAGATGGACCTGTTCTTGCTTTATCAGGTTACCTCTGAGCTCAGGATCTGCTCCTGTCCCACTGCCTGCTTATAACATCCTGTCAGAACAGAGTGGAAACTGGACTAAAGTTTTGTATTATCCATCTAAGAAAGACTCAAAAAAAAAAAGTCATTGCTGGTTTATAGTAAATCATTAATAACTATAGATAGTTGATCTGATTGTAAAGGTATCTGTAAATTATTATCCTGAAAAATGTTTAATTCATT
>JAIEZT010000558.1:0-42448 GCA_019594935.1 Periophthalmus modestus
GCGGCCCGGGTCTATTGATCGTGGTCAGAGCGCGGGTTAGAGGCGTGTTTGCAGATGCATGCGAATGCCTTTAAACACCCACATTCATATGCTGGTCTTACATGAGAGCACACTGCAAAAAACAGAAGACCATGGCTGGATTTCAAGAGCAGCCTGATGGATAGATACTATTGTCAGTTTGAATTGGACACTATGTTATAGTGAGATTTCTTTTACCATCCATTTTCTTCCCCTGTATCCGGGCCGGATCTAAGCGTTACCCCAACTTCCCTTCACCCCACACGTTCTCCAGCTCCTCCGTAGGAGCCCCAAGGTGTACCAGCCACCCAGAGATATTGTGAAATAAGTTTTAATTTCCTCCCTTCCAATTTATCAATAGCATATAATCCATAAGTAAAGAATTAGGAGATGCCCTGGGGAGCTGTTAACTCCTTGGGACATCACAAGGTGAACAGAGCATTTTTGAGGAAAACAAAAAAAAAAAAAACATTGGAGATGTGACGACACGAATAATAAAGGGTTACGCAAAATGAAGACAACAAAATGGATAGATATAGAGAATAGATAGACCGACAGACCGCAGACAACCGACAGAAAGATAGATTTAGATAGATAGATCACTACCAGACAGACAGGACAGACCATGACAGACAGATAGATAGTAGATAGATAAGACAGATAGATTAGATAGATAGATAGATAGATGAATAAGATAGATCGAGTAGATAGATAGATAGATAGCATAGATAGATAAGATAGATAGATTAGGACTGCTAGATTAGAATAGACAGAACAGACAGGACAGTACAGAAAGAACAGACAGACAGACAGACCAGACAGGCAGGACAGAAACAGACAGACAGACAGACAGACAGACAGACAGATGACGAGACAGACAGACAGACCAGACAGATAGATAGATAGATGATGAGATAGAATAGATAGATAGGATAGCATAGATGATAAGATAGATAGATAGATGAGATAGATAGATAGACGAGATAGACAGATAGAAGATAGACAGATAGATTACGATAGATAGATGATAGAATTAGATAGACAAGACAGGACAGACCAGACAGACAGACAGCAGAGTAGATAGATAGTATATGATAGACCGATTAGAGTAGGATTAATAGATAGTAGATCAGATAGAAATAGATAGATAGATAGATAGATAGAAGATAGATAGATAGAAGATAGAACAGATAGACAGAAAGACAGACAGCAGCAGGACAGACAGGAAAAGACAGATCAGAACAGACAAGACAGACAGAACAGAGTAGACAGATAGACAGACAGACAGATTAGATAGATAGATGGATAGATAGATAAGATAGATAGGATTAGATAGATTAGATTAGATAGATAGCTATTAGATGATAGATAGTATAGATAGAATAGAATAGATTGAGATAGATAGACATTAGATGATAGATAGATAGATAGACAGATAGACCAGATAGAGATAGCATAGATAGCTAGAATGAAAATATAGATAGGATAATGATCGGAGAGAGGATCGAGAGATAGCTAGATATAGACTAGATAGATCATGATAGAGTATCGCTAAGAGATATAGATAGATTAGCATGATGATATAGATATAGATAGAGTGATAGATAGATGAGAGATAGATAGACTAGTATAGCTAGCTAGCATAGATAGATAGGATAAATCGATAGATAAGATAGATAGATAGATAGATAGATAGATAGAATAGATAGATCTCAGATATACAGAAGAATCGATCGCTGAATATAGATAGATAGATAGATAATAGAGAGATAGAGAGAAGATGACCCATAGATAGATGACCTAGGACGATAGATTTTGGGGGGGGAGGGGGGGTAGCCTCTAATAGATAATCGATAGGACAAGCAGCGAGATAGATAGACCCCAGATATCTGATAGATAGCTAGATCAATAATAGATGGATCTTAATTGTGTGACACTCGAAACCAACACCTGCAGAACCTTCGGAAAAAGTTACCGGTGGCAACTTTTAATATTCTCTATTTGTCAACCTTAGGACAGTCATTTTCCATAGCATAGCAAAATTTTTGTAATGGCAGCATATGTTTCCGCTCTATTGTGAAGAAATAAATAAACTGAAAAAAATCTGATTCAAATTCAATAGGATAGAGTGTATCATTGCTGTGGTACCTGTCTTCTGTCTTGCTGCTCCCCCTCCCTCTTTCTCTTTCCCCTTTCTCTTTCCCTCGTTCTCTCTCCTCTCCTTCCTCTCTCTCTCTCTCTCCTGTCTCTCCCTCTTCCCTTCTTACCCTCTCACCTTCTGTCTCCTCCTTCCCATCTCTCTCTTCTGTCTCTATTTCCTGGTTCTCTCTTTCTTTCTCTCTCCGCCCTCGTTCCCCTCCTCCCCCTCTATGTCTCTCTGTCTCTACCCTGCTCATGATCTCCGCCCGCTTCCTCTCTCTCATCACACCTCTGTTCTCCCTCCCTCTCGGCGTTTTCCCTCTTTCTTTCTTTTCTTTCTTCTTCTAATCCCTTTCCTCTTTCTTTCCCCGCTCTGTCTCTCTTCCTGCTCTCTTTTTCCCCTCTTCTTTCTTGCTGTCTTTTCTTTCATTCATCTAGCTCCCTTCCTCTTTCCTTTCCCCCCTCTCTGTCTCCTCCCTCCCTGCTCCTCTTTTTCCCCTCTTCTTTCTTTTCTTTCTTTCGTTCTCCTCCCTCTTTCTCTCCCCTCTCTGTCTCTCCTCCCTCTCTCCATTTTTTTCCTTCCCTCTTTCTTTCTTTCTTTCTTTCCTCGCTCCCGCCCTCTGTCTCTCCCCCTCTCTTTCTCTCCCTCCTCTCTGTCTCTCCCAGTTGACTTGTGCGGCGTTTCCGGCCACAAACTTGATGATGTGTTGTAGAGATCCCCTCCCCCTCCGCACATTCTGCTTCCTTCTCTTCCTCCTCCTCCTCCTCCACTGCCTCCTCTCCTCCTCTCCGCTGTGCAGTACGGGAACGCAACGGAGGTGGAAGTCGGGAGCGGTGCGGCCCGACGCACTGCTTGGGGTCCATGATCTGATGAGGTAGCGGTCGCCTCTCTTCTCCAGGGGGGAGGGGTGTGCGTTGTGTTCGTGGGGCGCGGGTGTTGGTGGTTGACATGGTGAGGTCAGTGCCACGGGGGGCGGGCATCCGGGTGTTTTGTGGAGCTGTTGCACCGAATATGGTGAGGTGATTTTAGAAGATTCTCCTGGAGTGTCCAAACACGTGAATTAAAATTGCTAGTGGAAATCACAATAATAAAAAACAAAGAATAATAATAATAAATAACTAATAAAAATAATAATAATAATGCATGAGTTGTAGAATTTTAAGTGTTCAAATTCACTAAAAAGAGAACAAAAAAAAAACATCTGTTGAGTTTTTGGTTATTTTTTTTCAATTTTAAAAAGTATCAATGTAGCGTTTACATGTGCACATTTTTGTCAGTGATAAGTTAAGTACAAGCAGTGAAACACTTTTAGAGTTCAAAATGTGTCTTCCATCACTCAGCTGTCCAGCTCTGGGAACAGCACACACACAGCTCCTCTGTTCAGGACCTGATCACAGTCTGGACACAGGGTCAGTGCAGAGAGGAGCCAACTCTCTCACAGGCTAAACCTTAAAAGTCGTGTGCATGAGACGCTCATAAGCGCACCACTCTCATCAAGTGCACACTCTCATCATGTGCACGTTCTCGTCAAGTGCACTCTCTGATCAGTGCTCACTCTCATCAAGTGTGCACTCTCTCATCAATGCACGCTCTCATCAGGCACGCTATCATCAAGTGCACTCTCTCATCAGGTGCACTCTCTGATCAAGTGCTCACTCTCACTCAAGTGTATGCTCTCATCAAGTGTGCACTCTCCTCATCAAGTGCGCGCATCTCTCAAAGTGCTCACTCTCATCATGTGCACTCCTCTCATCATTGCACTCTCTCATCAAGTGCTTACTCTCAGCAAGTGCACTCTCTCATCAGTGCTCACTCTCATCATGTGCACTCTCTCATCATGTGCACTCTCTCATCAAGTGCTTACTCTCAGCAAGTGCACTCTCTCATCAAGTGCTCACTCTCATCATGTGCACGCTCTCAAGTGTGCACTCCGCCCCCCCCCCCCCCCCCCCCCCCCCCCCCCCCCCCCCCCCCCCCCCCCCCCCCCCCCCCCCCCCCCCCCCCCCCCCCCCCCCCCCCCCCCCCCCCCCCCCCCCCCCCCCCTCTCATCAAGTGCGTGCTCGTCATCAGGTTGCACTCTCTGATCAAGTGCTCACTGCTCATCAAAGTGCACTCTTCCGACCAAGTGCTCACTCTCATCTATGTGCTCAATCTCATCATGTGGCACGCTTCATCAAGTGCTCTCATCTCATCATGTGCACTCTCATGCATGTGCATGCTCTGATCACATGCAACACTCTGCAGCACATGCACGGGCCCGGCAACACATGGACATTTCATCACGTGCACACTCTCATTAAGTGCTCACTCTCATCATTTGCTCGCTCTTCATCAATTGCGTGCTTCTCATCACGTGCGCACTCTCATTATATGCACTCTATTCATCACATGCACACTCCATCTTGTGCACACCCTCATTCATGTGCGCACTCGTCTCATCCGTGCACACATCTCATTCTCGTTACACACCCTCCTCATGTGCATGCTCTGATCACATGCACACTCATCACATGCACGGGCTCAACACATGGACAATTTGCATCACGTGGGCACTCTCTCATCAAAATGCATTCTCTCTATCATAGCACGCTCGCAGCGCTGTGCACAGCCCTCATCATGTGCACTCTGTCATCACGTGCACACACTCTCATCTCATGCACACCCTCATCATGTGCATGCTCTGATCACATGCAACACTCTCATCACATGCATGGGCTCAACAGCGTGGACAATTTCATCACGTGCACCACTCTCATCAAGTGGAACTCGTCTCATCACGTGCGCGCGCGCGCCCTCATCAAGTGTGCGCTCTCTCACGTGCACGCTCGCTCTCTAATCATGTGCACTCTCTCTCAGACAAGTTGCTCACTGTCATCATGTGCACTCTGTCCATCACGTGCACACTCTCATCACGTGCACACCCTCATCATGTGCATAGCTCTGATCACATGCCCGGGTTCAACACGTGGACGCTTTAATCACAATGCACACTCTCATCACGTGCGCTCTATCACGAGGACTTGTCAGAGCATCTGTTACATTTGGAGACTTTGTTGAAGGGTGAAGATGTGGTGCACTTGGAAGGGACAGAGTGCCTGATTTTTACTATCGTAAAAACAAGAAAACATCCCTCAGTCACTTTGTGCATTCCCAGTATCCTGATAATTCACACTGATGAGTGGTGAGAGTAAGGTTGACTGTAATGATAATGTCACGGTCAAGCTACACAACAACCAGCATGCTAACGGTTGCATGCGTTTCTGACCTCTCAAAAATAAAATACTTTATATTTAGATGCAGACAGCACACCATCGGTCTTGGTTTCACCTTAAGAGTGTTGATTATATATTGCAATATATCTGTACTGGGGCAAGACAATTTTTACTTTATTTTATTCAATAAAATGGTACAGAAGTTTAAGGAGACCTCAAGAAGAAATATTAGTTTATAGAGAAGGTATGATGCAAATTTTCTACCATGTTATAATGCTATTCCCTCATCAAAATATACCTGAAGAGGTTGAAGATGTCAGCTATGCACGTAGAATATTTTATCAATCTCTTCAAGACCCTATTCAAACTCATGGTTAACTGTAAGATTCGTGCAATGCTCAACCCCAAAAGCCTATGTCACCCATGCTCCCCACACAAAAATTCTCCACAAATAATCCATAAGCATGATACAAAACTGTACACAGCAACTTGACAAACCTGATGTGATGTACTTACAGTATACATCAGATTTATATTGGAGCTCAAGCGCTACATATATGATATATCTCTCTGGAATGGTAAGTGGAGCTAGACTAATTTTACTCAATTACATGACAAAATGTGGTACAGGAGCTTTTAAGCCGACCATTCTGCAAAAAACCAACTTTTTCAGAGCTTTAACCAATGGTTTAAATTGTTTGCGCCCCCCCTCACCATTTCTCACCCGAAGTTGTATTTGGAGTGATTTGTGCATGTTTGAGCAATCTTTAATCACTTTTCAAGACTTCACATTGCTGACCAATCCCTGTTTTCACGCCCACTGCTCTGTAAATGAAAACATATCACATCCACAAAGGTTATAGACTATAACTATATAGCAGACATAAGAACTAGACAGGATATAATCTTGCATTTATTCAATCACAAGTGTTTATTAGAAGAAAGAGAGGAAAGATTAGTTTAATGTCATAGTGTGGAACTTCCCAGACATACCACTGGAGGAAGATGGCCGCCTTTCCACCAAAAAGTCACATACTGCACTAATTTGCACACTATTTGTAAAGCTGTTTCACTGTTTCACTATAAAACAACACAAGAAAAGATTATATATCACAATTGCGATCAGTAAAAAAACATGATTCTAACACCTGTATCACCCCAGACACAGATATACGACATCCATTACTTCTTTTCTGTTTGCAATATTTGCTTCTCTTTTACAGGATCCGGGAAGTACAACTTTTTGCGCTGCGCTCCAGAGTTCAGGAGGTGCGCGGCGCAGAACAACACACACATTTAGTCTAACAGCCTCTTCTTGACTTTCTCATTTAGCTCTTTTGTGTGCGCCGGAGCGGGAGGCCAGGGGGTGAACGGAGGGCCCGGCGCGCTCATTTTCCTGGTGTGAAGTGCATTGCAGATGGGATTATTAATTGTCTCTGCTTTGGCTCAGAGTGTGCGTTCGGTGGAGAGAGGGTGGTGTTTTTGAAGTGTGCGCTGAGTCCACCGTGTTAAATGTCCAGAGTGGAGGAGGCTGTCACACGTGTGAATGGGCCCCGGATGATTGATGACTGCACAGGCTGAAACCAAAGCCTCCAATCGCAAATGGTCCCTGTCCCCTCAGAATGGGTGACCCTCTCTCTTCACCTCTCTCCTTCTCTTCTCCTCTCTTTCTTCACCTCTTTCTTTCTCTCTCTTCTATAGGCAGATGTGGTATGTTCTAAGTGACAGGAGTATAAAGAAAGTTAAAACGACTTGAGTGGTTATGACTGGAGTTTTCCACCACATGATTGTCTCCATGGAGATATTATTATTAATTGATCTGTCTAGCATAATAGTGGATTTGACTATTAACCGTTTTGGACTTGTATCATACTCTTCAATACAATTTTGATCCAAGAGGAATGTACTTTAAAGAAGATATAGTGTGCTTAGTCTGTAGTTATAATCAATGACACCTCTGGATTATTAAGCGACTTAAAAGAAACAAGAAACAAACACACCAGTTCCCATCTTTCCCACAATTAGGGAATAATTTAGCTCCATAAAAATTCTTATTTATAAAGAAACATAGATATTTATATAACTGTACACTGTTTCTATACAGCATAAGAAACAAACCGGATCACCCAGCAAGGTATTTTTTTTGCATTTGTACCAAAATGACTGCACATGCTGCTGAGCGCTTCCTAAGCATGTCTTCGATTGAGAAAAATGAACTGAACAAGTAAGAAGTACGGACAAGTATGAAGTAAGTAGAAAGCAGTAGACGTCTCCCAATGGAGGTGAAAACGGGGGTTGATCGTCAATATGGCGTCTGGAAATAAACATTTACAGATTGCTTTTAAACATGCACAAATCACTCCAAAAGTGTCTCTGAGAGGGTCAATTTTGAGGGAAAACAACTATAACCGGGTTAAAAGCCATGAAAAGTAGATTTTTGCATAATAGGTCTGCTTTAAAGTTTAGATATGCTTTAAAATAGTTTAGGGTGAGGGTTAGGTTATGGTTAGACTAGTAATAACTGGGGGTAGTGTTTCAGGAGTTAGCCATCAAGAAGGCCCTTGCATTTATTCAGTTACCGGTGTTAAATGAACACCTTGTAAAAACATGCATTCTAGATAAAGTTCCACTGTGCATTATTCATTATGACCTGAGTCTTTACTCCACTATTTTAAAGACATTTTGATGACAGGAAAAAAAAAGGTATTCAGTTCTAGAAATCAGCGCTACTTCCTGTATTATTGTACTTTTCTTACTGGATGTAAAAGTTGACAAATATTTACCACAGGTACTAACCCCATCTAACCAAGTCAGTATTTATAGATAAAAATACAAAAAGAAACATGCAAACCTGTCATTTACACTTAAAAGAACAGTATGTAGTCTGAGCTGTTACAGTTTAAAAAGGTCCTACAATTCCAACTGGAACCTGTGTCTTAACCTGCAGATAGAGGACAAATACTTGTTTTTCAAATTTCCTCAGGATATGGACAGGCCTCATGTGAAAGCTCAGAAACCTCCACAATTCCACTCTCTGAGCTGCAGAGCTGCACTAGCACTGATTCCATAATAAGCCAACTGGATTTCAGCATTTTAAACTGGCAACACAAATGAGCGACTCAAAACGAGGCTCTGCTTTCTGATCGCATAGTCATCTTAAGAACAAAAAAATCTAATGTAATGTCCCTTTATCTCATATCTGGGGACATAGTTATAGGTCATGTTTTTGAAATCTCTAATTCAAAATCTTTCTCTAAGTCTGGTAAATTACAACAAAAATGTGCACAAACCTGCTCCTATACAAGTCATGGTTAGAAGATATGGATATAAGTAGATATTACATTCTGTGTGAAATGTAATGATTTTATTCAAATGGATCTAAATCTTAATGTCCTACTAAAACATACATTTGATTCATTAAGAAGACAAATAGTGTTTTAATACTGAAAGTGCCTGGAGCAAATGTGTAATTACTGTCGACTTCTGAGCGGTGGGATCTGCAGCAGGACAGATATAAATGAGAGCTGTCATAATGGTTATTTTACACATTTTATAACTTCAAGGCGCTGTACCAAATTTTACCGGTCTTAAAAAATGTGGAAAACAGAGCTAGTTCATTTTAAAGAGTTTGCAGTGGTCTAACGTTATTCCTCACTTACCTAATGCTTTCAAAACATCCTAATTCTTCTATACTTTTTTAATTTTTTACTTTTTAATCATATTTCACAACTCTCAGAGACCACTGTGGCATAGCTAAAAATGCTAACACACACTTCCTGTTTCTTGGACGGGAAATGCTTTATAATTAGAGCAGACAGTACGCAGCAGACATACTTTCACCTAAAGAGCTGCTTATGTAATCTATCTGTACTGGGGCAAGGACACATTTCGCTCAAATACATAGGAAGAAATGAGGAACAGTTGTCCCTCGCGCTATCGTGGCTCGCCTTTCACGGTCGGTCTCGCTGTTTCGCAGATTTTTTTTTAAAGCGCAATTTTGCATGCTTTTTTTTTTTTACAGTGCTTTGTGGTTCTGCTGTCCTGATTGGCTAAGGGACTGTTAGACTATTGAACCAGGAACACTCTGGTCTGATGGTAACACATAAGCCAGACTGCACCACTGCCTTTCCAACGTATTTATTGATTTTCACAACAGTCACTTATACTATGGAGATGTTATCAACTTTCCAGATGGAGGATGAGCTTGTTTTATCTCAAAAGGTTCCACAGTATGGCATTAACTTCTTCTTCTATCTCCACGGAGACAAGTAGGTGATGCCACAGGCCAAGTTCTAGGTCAGATCTGTGGAGAGGTACTGTAATAATATGTTTTTTTCAAAAGATTCTTTAAGCAATAAGACCATCTATAATTGAATGGCATCTCCATGGCGACAAGCATGTGGGCAGAACCCCCTATCAGAAATGTTATGTAATGCAGTTTAATTAAATAATGGACAAAATCTGGTATTTTCAAAGGATAGAGACAAAGACAGACAAACTAAATCATATCTGAAGGAGCGTGGCAAGAAACAAATGTTCAAATAATTTCATATTTTCAAGATAAAGCTTTTGTCACTTGTGGACTTACTCACAGTGGGAAGGAGTACTCTTTACTCTTGTAGGAGTACTGTTACACTGTATAATATATTAGTCAAAGTAAAAAATATGGTGTCAGGATCTATTCTGAGATGTACAGTTTTATTAAAGTCATAGTATGTAACTTTTTAGCCAAAAAAAAAACAGAATAAGCTAAAAGTGTAAACCATGGAAAAGCATGTGTCCTTACTGTGAGCGGGCTTGCATCTCCACAAACCTGACTCTTGTTGACCTGAAGGAAGGTCCTTTCCTGCGAGTTTCCATGGAAATTATGCGATTTTGCCTGTTTAACGCCACAGTTTGTCACACACTTGTCTGTCTCTATGGGCGAATGTTCTGAAGTATGGTTTTAACATTCTATATCCATGGAATCATATTGGTTATATGACGCCCACCTGCAGAAAATTACGTACTGTACCTTTAATAAATTACTCAAATAACTGATTTCTGCCTGACTCTGGACAGTTGTTACGACCATACTCCATCCAGAGCTGTGCCCCTCTTAAACCAAGCTCCATTTGAGTTTTCAAGCGACTGTGAATCACACCGCACCTGCCCAACTGCACCTGTCCACCTGCCCCCGCCCTGCCCCCCGCCCCTGCCCGCGATAATAACACGGATAAACATAAAGCTAAATACCAGGGCGCGCTCGGCTAGCTTTTATGTGCCTACAGGATGATTGGCGTCTTGCTTGACTGCTCTGGAGGGATCAAAGTGGTGCTGGGGAGAGGAGAGGGTCCCTGGGCCGCTCATGCATGGCTAATGGTCAGGGCTGGTCTGGTCCCTGCTCCCTTCGCCGATGTGTCTAGTGTGGGAAAAAGTGCTTTGGGAGACTGGCACATCATCGCACATCGGGAGGAGTGGAGATGGGGAGGGTTAAAATAAGAGAGTGATCAGAGAGCAGAGGAGAGGATCAAGAGGAGTTTTAGGTGAAGCGTATGGAGGATAGATGCAAGTGTGGGGTATTATGCAAAATCGAACTTTTCGGACTCTGCCATGTTATAATGTTGTTCCCATCAAAAAAAACTGTCTGAAGAGGTTTAGATGCCATTCATGCATGTTTGAGTAACCTGCGATCTCTCCTGGGCGCTGTTCGAAACCCTGCTTACTGTTAGCAGAACAAGCAGGGCCGGCCCAGCCTATGCGCAGACGAGCAGCTGCTTAGGGCCCCGAAGCCACAGAGGGCCCCTAAGAACCCATGCAGTATATTGAAAATAATGATTGGAAGGTTTTTCTGAAAACTAAATGGGCACTTGGGTGTTTATAGTAGTCTAAATGTCCCTCTTAAATGATTAGATGTGTTTTATTTCCTGTAGCTAGAGATGTGCTGCTTACATTTTTTTAAATCGGGCAGCAAAACATCTTCCGTCCTACAACGTTTTGTCCAGATTTAACGTCGGCTTTTACTATGGATTCAGACCTGGACGAATGAGGACTTCACACAGACAAGAGGCAGCACAGCTATAGTTGTATCGGCTCTTGGTATTGGCAGTGCATTGATTGAGTACTCGTCCCAGGGGGGCACCTGATACTGGTGGTCAGTATCTGTGCATGCCCTACTTATTAATATGTTGCATTTAGGTGAAATCTCAGCATCCAAAGCGATATATGATAACATAAAAATAATGAGACCCTAAATCCTCTAATTTAATGTTCAGCTCTTCCAAATCGATCTGATGATTATAAATCTGATGTTATGTCCAGGCTTGTTTCTCTTATACAACTCTTAACTTGGATCACTATTTTGTACTTCTTGAGTGATATGATTTGAAGTAAGTGTACCCTTGCTTAAGTACATCGTTTGGCTCCTCTATCCAGTTCTGCATTTTATGACATCAAGAGTATAAATGTAAGCCCACTTTAGTCAACTGAAACACATTAAAATGCACCAGAATTTAAAAATGTGTTTGGCAGACCCCCGTCCTTACATGTTTTATGCTTTTAGACTTGTGCTATTGCTGTTGTGAGCCTCTAGAATTGTCAGTGGCTGTGATGATGTCTTATGTTGTCCAATATGATATATGCTGCACTGAAGTGGGGTCAGGCTAATACAAGCCTGTCCAAAGCTCAGCCATGCACCCGTACAGCAATTTTCCATATAAATATACAAAATATCTACACAGAAGGGTAATTACTCACCTCTTTAAGCTATTTGGTCCTTGAAGTTAAAATGTTAACACTTGCACGAGTGAAGGATTTTGGAAAGTGATCTTCTCTATATGTATGTAAGACAGGAAGGTGGTTTTCTCAGTTGCAGTGTACAAACAGACCCTCTTCACAGATTCTATCCCAGCTCCACCGATGCCTGAGACATGTCTGGAGGTTGTGTCCTCAAACAATACCTCCAGCGATGGGCCCAGGACAAAAGTCTGAACTCTACTGGAGACCAATGAAGCTCCTCCTCCCTTTTGCTCATGTCCTCAGCACAGGGGCTTGTTGCCATCAGTCTGTCTCAGGGCGGCTGTGGCTACAGAAGTAACACCACAGAGTGTGGAGTGGAAGAACATTACATACAGTTATGAAATGACTTGTGTCACATGCATTTATTGTGTTTTATGTTAAACAAAGTCCTTAAAGCTGCCTTTAAATCCTAGCTCCAGTTAGAAGAACTCACATTCTCGAATAATGATTAGATCTGTCCCTCTGAACACAGTGGAGCTCAGAAATAGAAAATGTTAAAAACAAACTCATAAAATATGATTCTTGTGAGTCACTTGAGCTTCAGACAAGAGCTGCTCAGCTGTTGGTGCTGTAACCACGATCAGGGTCTGTACCGAGACATGTGGGCTGCTCCTGGAGGAGGTGAGGTGGTAAAGAGGCAGGGACATGCCCCGGCTGTGCCCCATAGAGACACGTTGCTCTGCCCTGTCTGTGGAGCTGTTACCCATCTGTGGCCCAGTGTGAGGACGGGTCGCTGAGTGGTGCCAGTGCACAGGGAGAACAGTTTAATCTGTAGTTTGAGAAGGATACAGTCAGTGTAGAAGTGTAGACTGTTATGTATTTGTGTGTTGTGTTATAAATGGGTGAATCGTATGAGTCACCCCTCGGTTTCAGTGCATTCAACATGACCCGGATAATAAAAATAGATCACAAAGCAGTTACATGAAGCTAAAAGTCATAGTGTCAAAGTTCTAAAAGCTCTGACAAATAATAGTGACACTTACTCCAAACATGTGTGGATGAAACAAAACACAAGTGTGAGAAGGCAACCACTGCAACCTGGTTAAAAGTTCTAAAAGTTCATTATACTATATCTCCTTTCACATGTGACTTTGAGCTGTGGGGGCAGCGTGGAGCCGTGGAGGCGCAGGGGGCATACAGGCTGGGACAGGCCCATCCCTGGTGCCTTATCTCGGGCCTCATTTGACGACGGACTACCCCTCCTCCTCCAAACCACCAGAAACATGTTTACAACCTGTAGGTCAGGACTGAAGGAAAGATATGTTCTAACACAATCACAGCACTTGAGTGAGGGGAGAGGAGCCCGGGGCAGCAGAGCAGTCACAAGAAGAGTAACACATACCAAACACTGTGCAAAGTCATTCAGTCTGATACAGTCTTTGTGTTGTGTTCACTGTCTGTGTTGGCATGCTTCTTCTGTAGCCACAGCTGCCCCTAGTATACTCTGAACTCCTCCATTAATTCACTCACACATTCATTTACAAAAGGCAGTGACGTTCAGTGTGTTTATACAACAACAGGTTGAATTAAGTTCTACCCATTATCGATCTACAGTAGCTCCATGACTCAGGAGGAGGAGGGGCTCTGATGTTTTAGACAATCACTGCAGCCCAATTGACAAGTTTCATAATAAAAAAAACATAGATTTCTGGCTAAATTAAAGGGCTTTAGTGTGATATTTTCTGATCTATGTTCTAATCTTGTTTCCTCATCAAAAAACATACCCGGAGTTGTATTGGTTTTATTCATACATCTTACACACAAACCCTGCATATTAGGTGCTGAGTTCTTCTGTCAAATAGAGAAGTGCTCCGCTATGTTTTTAAACTCCATACACCTGCACTAGAATCAACTGCATGATTTCACCCCTGGAACTGCCAATCTCGACTGAACTAAAGTTGAAATGTAGCTGTTAACTTTGCTTAAAGCTCATAAAGGTAAATTTAGTGTAATAAAGGACCTTTAATGTATAGAATCATCTAAAGTTTCTAAGACTTTGTACTGTTTGTTGGGGAACTTTCTGCTTTCTTCTCCGCACCAAACGTGCGTAGACTCAAACAGATTAGCTCAGAGCCGTAATATGAATTCTCATGGATTTGAAAACTCTAACCTTGCGACAATCCACTGCAGTTTAGCAATGGGATTGAGTTTTCCTCAAGCCCTGTAAATCCTGCTTTGATGTATTAACTTTAGAAAAATGGAGCTGGAATTTAGAGACTTAGTGACTCTCCATACTTATTGGAAAAGACAACGGACATATAAACAACAACCACTTTTTTCTTCTGGTCTAAATACATCTTACAAATTATTTTTTCTGCCTCCTTAAAATGAATGGAAGAGAACCTTCATATCAGTACTAAGTTGTGCACGTAGCCACATCTCTATTGGAAGTCTACTGTTGCAGTTATAAAGGTAAATGGTCACATAAACCACCAACATTTGAGTTTGCAAATAAATGTATCTAACTTTAATGTATGTCACCAGTGAATATCCCCGAATACCCAACTCATTCAGACCAGTTTACTTCTGACAAAACTAAAGCTTCATTTACCCCGTTCTATTCACGACACACACGGTGCTGCATTTCTGAATCTGGTATTCATCTTGACCCCTCCTTCACACTCAGGCAGTAGCCCTGGTTCCTGATTGGTCTAAACATAGTCACACGCATGATGCAGCTGGTGCAGCGCTAATCTCCAAGCCTCTGCTCCACATACATATACACACATACATATATATACTTGTATTTGTTCTTTCTTCAAACACTGAAGTATCCATTACACATGCTGCAGTGAAAAGGTGACAGAAAGTCCACGAGGCTCCGGGACGAGACAGGTGCACTGCAAATAATTACTCAGTACACACTGTTAAGCTCGATTATCTTCATCATATGTTTAGGGACCACACATTTAAATGCAACTGAGTCAAAACTGAAATCACAATGAGTGCAACTATTAGAGATACTGTAACTACACAGAGAGTCCACTGGAAAGTACAGAAACGTTCTGTGCATTCTGTGTTCTGTGGGATAACTCTGTGTTCTGAAATGCATGTAGGAAATATATACTTTTACTATTAAGTGTTTTTGATTGAAGCAGCAGTACTCTTACTTGAATAATTTTACTTATTATATAAGAGTACTCTTACTAATATAAGATGTTAGTATCAAATGGTTTGAACATTTTGCCCACTCCTTCAGGTACGATTTGTTGTTTTTTTTTTGTTGTTTTTTTATTTTCAACATTACTTTTAACACTTTTATTCAAGTATAAATAGAGCCCTTTAAGGGTATTGGAGCTTGCTAACCACAGTGACTGCAGCCCGAGTGATGGACAAGTCTGACTCCGAGTCCTGAACCTCTGCTTCCTGCTCGGAAGATGTGACGGTGATTGAGGAGGTCCTCAAAGTATTCCTTCCACCGTCTGACAACATCCCCAGTCAAGGTCAACAGCCTGCACTGTAAACAGTGTTGGTGAAGCACTGTTTTCCTCTCCCGAAGCATCGGATGGTTTGCCAGAATTTCTTTGAGGTGACCGCTAGTCCTCCTCCATGGCGCCTCCTCCAACATGCTTGGCCCGTTGGTACCTGTCAGCTGCTTCAGGAGTCCCACAAACCTACTAGCCTTGGGATTGCAGCTGCGACAGGCACCACAGACCTTATAACCACAGCTCCGAGCAGCCACATCAAACAATGGAAGCAGAGAACATGGTTCACCCAGCCTCCCCCGGTATCCCAGATACCATGTGAGCTGAAGGTTCCCCTGACCAAAGGGGCTCTGTCAGACGTCCCAAACAGACCCTCACGATGCGTTGGGGCTCCCAGGTCTGTCCAGTTTCCCTTCCCCATCAGCTCACCACCAGGTGGTGATCGGTAGACAGCTCTGCCCCTCTGTTCACCGAGAGAGTCCAAGACAACACACGGCCAGAGGTCAGATGACACAAGACACAAAGTGGATCATCGATTCATGCGACCCCCGGCTCAGGGTGTCCTGCCAATCAGCTCTTCCATGCACTCATAGGCCTGCATGTATTACATTGCATAGTGAAATTGTATAAAGTCTCTTCTCTCTCTCTCTGTCTGTCTGTCTCTGTCTGTCTGTCTCTGTCTCTGTCTGTCTGTCTGTCTGTCTCTGTCTGTCTGTCCGTCTCTGTCTGTCCGTCTCTGTCTGTCTGTCTCTGTCTGTCTCTGTCTGTCTGTCTCTGTCTGTCTCTGTCTGTCTGTCTCTGTCTGTCTGTCCGTCTCTGTCTGTCTGTCTCTGTCTGTTTGTGTCTCTGTCTGTCTGTCTCTCTGTCTCTGTCTCTGTCTCTGTCTGTCTGTCCGTCTCTGTCTGTCTGTCTCTGTCTGTTTGTCTCTGTCTGTCTGTCTCTGTCTGTCTGTCTCTGTCTCTCTTCTGTCCCTGTCTGTCTGTCTGTCTCTGTCTGTCTGTCTCTGTCTGTCAGTCCGTCTCTGTCTGTCCGTCTCTGTCTGTCTGTCTCTGTCTGTCTGTCTGTCTGTCCGTCTCTGTCTGTCCGTCTCTGTCTGTCCGTCTCTGTCTGTCTTTCTGCTGAAGGTTTAATCTGGTAAAGTGCAGCATGCAGCTCCATGACTTTGACACTGTCAGGCTGACGTCATATAAAACCCTCTGCGTTCTCGCCTCTCATCTCTCCTCTTCTCTCATTTCTCCTCTTCCTTTCCTCTTTCTCTCTCCCCTCTTCCCTTCTGTCTGTCCTCCTCTCTCTCCTCTCCCTCTCCTCTGCCCTCCTCTCTCCATTGCCCCCTCTCTCCTCGACTCTCTCTCCTCTTCACGCTGCTCTCGTCTGCTTCCTCTCTCTTCCTCTCCTCTGCCGTCTCTCCTCTCGAAAACTGGAGGTTATCAATATTCCACAGTCCCATATTTGTAAAAATCTAATCTATCATATCAATTTTAAAATCTATAAGTAAAGTTTCAGACATTTATTTTTTAACTTGTCTATGAGAAAGTTCCAAAACGCATTCACCTAAAAAATAAAAACTATATATATATTGTTTATTTTTTGACAATTATGCAAATTTGTAGCCACCACCTTAGCTTCATGTCTTCGGAGCGCTACATACTTTCACTTGAGTTATATTATTTTAAAGCAACAGAAATCTTATTTTAGTACAATTTCAGCTGCTTCTACTTCCGCCCTTAAACTTTTTTTTTTTTCCTCCTTTCCCTTTAAAGTCTTTGTCGAAGCTCCCACCAAAACCACCTCCACAAAGGCCTGATGTGATGCCGATCTTAGCCTGGGCAGAGCTGCTTGTCCTGGGGAGCGTGAGCACCGGAGGGCGGCTGTGGCTGGAGCTCTGGACTGTCAGGCCTTTTGTGGCGTCGACACTTTATGGGGCTCATGTCAAGTCCCGCTCTCAATGGCCCTTTGTGGAGCGCGGGCCGGGCCGGTGCCTGGGAACAGCGGCCACTCGGAGCAGGCAGGCCCATCCATCTTTCAGCCAGTCACACTCGGCACTATTAAAGAGCTCCCCGGGTTAACGCGCTGGAAAATTGGCTTGCATTTTTATGAGCGGAGGCCAAGAGAAATGAAAGAACAACAAGTGGTGGAGGGAGGAAGAGGAGGAAGAGGAGCGGGACCCAGACACGTTTCCGCTGACTTTTGAGTAAACTTTATTGTTCCTGGAGGATATTTGTTGCTTGCGTTTGACCCATTCTTCAGACTGTGGCGCTGAGGATAGTACGTGTCAGGAGGAGTGGGCAACTGGGGCGACTATACTAGATTTGAACCCGGATTTTGTTTCAGAAGTACCCGCGCCGGATTGTTAGCCACGTGTTCATGGTTTCGGTTTGAACTGGTTTCCTTCGCAAACTCAGGAGAATTCATTTTGTATCAGTAAAAGTCATTTAATACCCAGCAAAGTATCGAAAGTGTTACATTTTTTGTTCTCATACGGCAACGCAATCATTTTCTTTTCCCATCCAAAAAAGTGCAGTAAATGATATTAAAACTGACTGTTAAATATTTATTGCAAAAGGGGCAGACTATGCTATACCGGGCAGAGCGTCATAGCTTTGGTATTTAAGCTGATATATTTTTTACCAATGCAATAACGGTCACATGGTCACGTTTTTATATAGCGTTTTTCCACCTTCAAAGCGCTTTACATCAAGGAACTACTCACCTATTCGTGCACACATCCACACACGTGTACACAGACACTGGGGGTGAGGTGGGAGTGGGATTCGAACCACCAACCTTCGGATCAGCTGACAAACACTCTTAATAATATAAAAATAAAGGAAAATGTCTCACAGACTCAACTATTAACTGTATCACACTCCAGTCTTGAACATACTCTCGATTGTAAGTTCTGAACCACAGATTATAACGCAGAGCAGCGGCTTTTGGACTCTTTGGTCTGAGAGCTTGTTCTTCTTTCGTGAAAAGACCAAGCTTTCCCAGGCTAAACAGTCTCTACGGGCGCACTTGAGGGAGTGGCTGCATTACAGTGTATTGAAATGTCTTGACAAGTGAAAATCCTCTTAATAGTCTGTAGTAGAAATAGTCTGCCACTTGGCTTCCTGCAGTTGTTGAAGTCTCCTCCCCATTGTCTTCAAAGGAAAAGAGTTTGTTCCTCTTTGGTGTGCTGAAGTGTGTGTGGATGTGCTGCTGGTACCTGGATGTTGGTCTTCCTCCAGAACAGTTTTCCGCACTCTGCCAGTAAAAAGTGCTTTGGCCTTGTCCTTCTTTTTTGTGACCGCAGTCGGAGTGGTTTGAACCTTGGAAAGAGTTACTGCAACCAAGACAGCTTCCTCACTTTTAAGCACCTCTGTAAATCTTGTTTTGATTGCTTGAAATGGTAAATGAGTGATACAGAATGAACATACCTTTAGAGTGCATCTATAGACACACATAAAAGTGTAACATACCATAAATACTATAAAAAGAATAGTCCTGTGTTGAGTGCAACTGTTTAAAGCAGGCAAAAACTGTGGCCCAGGGGCTAAATGTGGCCCTCAGAGCAATTTTTCTTGGCCCTCAAGCTGCCAGGTGAATTGGCCCATGTTACTTTAAAACAGTACTTTTTACTGTACATTCGTGAAAATCTACTTTAACAAGCCTATATCAAATATTGAATGTGTCCCATTGAGGATGTAAGCATGAATAAAGCTCTAGTGGTTCAGTCTAACTTGCAATAATAACACAGATTTGAAGTATTCACTGTATTGGTGACCAGTCTATGACCGTCAGTCGGCGGTCGGCTGTGTTTTTATATGTGGCCCTTAATGAAAAAAGTTTGGACACCCCCTGTGTTAAAGGCTTGATCACTGTGCAGTACTCCCTTATAAAAAATATGTTTTTTCTTTTCTTCAGTAATGGCTGATAAGGCAAACTTTGATTAAAAGGGTGTTACCCTCAACAATGAGAATTTCATATATTCGAACAAGAGCATCGTAAAATGAATTCAACCTTATGGAGCAGGGGGCGAGAAGTATTTGGGAAATAATATCATCCACTGTCTCTACAGACACAGTGGAAGGGCTTAACTTGTTCCACAGTCTAGTGGATTTTACTGTGGCACTTCTATATATGCCTTTGTTGACAGTAGCCACTTATCAATGTCCGTACATGATGCACACCTCTAATCAGGAGGCAAAGAGATTACCACATTTTCATCATCAGTTGTTTGCAAAGCTTCATTGATATTTGTGAAAGTGATCTCCTCCTCCCTCATCATTATCAATCTCCAGGCAGTGGAATCACTTGTTTCCACTTCCTTTTAAAAGCTTTGACAAAATTCGACCCATTGGTCTGTTACTGTTGCTGTAATTTTATGTGAAAATGCCATAAGAAGAGTGAATATTGCCCAGCTCCATAGCAATAGTATCAGGAGTGTGTTCGTCCCTTAAATCATCTGCACACCAGAGCGGTCTTTTTTCCTTTGCAACTTATTAGGACTTATCCAGTGAGCCGTCACGCTCAGATAACTTTTACTGTGTGCAGTCCAGATGTCAGCTGTTGTTGAAAGATGTTCTAATTTGTTGAGTTAAGAATTCATTTTAGTGTGCGCCTCATCTATGTACTTAGAAAAATATTTTTCGGTGCTGGAAGGTGGGGGCCTTGCTTTTGCTGGGATCTTGGACACAAAAGCTCTAAATGACTCAGACTCAACTGTTGATATAACAGGGAGCATATTTTTCCACCATATACTTTCCTATTAGTGAGTCAAGCTCTGCCCTAGTCACATGTTGCTGGGCAGTAAAATCAAGTTTTATTTGTTTTAATGGTGTTGCTTCATCATCTCTGTCACCACAGCTCACTCTAACTGCAGGGCTCAGGATAGAGTGGAGTTGACATGTGGGGTGATGAAGGGTTTGAGTTCATTGAAACGACTGTGGATAATGTCTTTGGTCCAGGACACAGTGTACATCGAACATATATATGTTCCCTTTTATTTCAATTAGTGAAATTCAACATGAGCAGAGTATCCGCCCACTTGACTCTTTAGCCAACCATCATCACGTGTGCGACTTGTCACCACCCCTGCTTTCTGCTTTATCTTTTTTCTCTTCCACGAGAGACATATTCTTCTGGGCAGTCATCTGTGATGTCACATTGTGCATGAAATTGCAGTGGCCATTGGAGGCAGAACATACTCAGTTTTTGACTGTTTTTGGAAACAAAGATCCACATTTACTGAGCAAAAACAAATGTCAGAAAGGACTAGGAACAGTAGACAAAACTATTTGAACATTACAGTTTAGTGGCAAAAACAGAGACCTTGCATCAGATATTTACCCATCGTTAGAACTATTCTTTATTAATTGCCGTACTACCCTCGGGAATTGAAATAAGCCCATAGATTATTAAACAAATTGGGATTGGGCCACACGGATCTCTGGGGATAATACACTGGAATATTGTGTTTTATTTTTAGCCGAGGCCAAACTAAATGAAAGAAAAACATCCGTGGAGGAGTGAGTCAGGACACTTGTATCTGGTGACTGGTTCAAAGTGATGTAGTGCTGGAGATGGGTGTATTTTGGGCCATTCATCATTAGCGTCATCACTGCACTGCTGGAACAGGCTAAAGGCTAAAGGTTAGCGTGTCACACAGAGGACGCTGGGTAATCTGGACCACAGGGAGAGAAAGGAGAGACAGGGACAGGGCTGCAGAGGTGAGATGGAGAGAAGACACTACATGAGACTGAACAGGGAGACATTAACTTAAAGGTCCTATATCACACTATTTTAGATTTATGTAATAATGTGGTTTCCTCGTCACAAACAGACCTGGAGCTGTGTTTTGTTTCATTCACACATGTTTAACACACAAACCCTGCATATTTAGACTGTTTTTCTGTGGTAATACAGGAAGTGCTCCACTGTGTTTTTAAACTCCACACACCTTCACTGGAAACATTTGGATAATTTCAGCCCTGGAATTGTGTGACCAATATACAAAAGTCACTGACACTTTTAAATCTTCAGTAGCTCCTATAATTCTTAGTTATACTCACCAAATTTTAGCAGTAGTTAAACTGAACCTTCTGAGATTTTTGGCAATATATACGGTTATAATTGTTCACTTACACTTGAACTTATCACCACTTAAACTAGGGGAAGTAAAAATCACCACATTTTTAACAATAATGTTTTTTAGTGTCCACCATTTTGGGTTTGGCACTGAACAGCCCGATCCAACACACTTTGCATAACATTTGAAAGCATTTCCAGGCTTATGGGTCTTATTTGATCCTGGATATTACGTTTTAAGTCATTTATTGTCTGTCTTTTCTTTAAGATAGTCCCACAGGAAGAAATCGGGACTAGTCAGGTCTGTGGAGATCACATACTGCCCCATGTCTTTGAAAACCACTTATTATTCCTTTAATGGCATTTACGCTTGGGGCATCTCTGGTATTAAAATGTCGACGGTGACACTGCTGGGTTTCTGAATTTGACCCACGTGATTCAAAGTACCACTGTACAATGAGGGTTTGTTCCTTGGTTCTATATTTGCTCATATTAATGTCAGAAGAGTAGTTCTAAATGCTCTGAAAAAATAAAGGATAAATATTTACAAACAAAAGAGTTAGGGATTTTTTTTCAACTGTCAGTGACTTTTGGGCCACCCTGTACAATTATAATACATTGCTTGCGTTCTTACAAAGGTACAAGGTGTTTTTGCCATTTATCATAATCACAGGAAACTGAAATATAACAGCTACATTCTGGTCATTTTGGTCAAGGCTGCATTTCTTCTCTGTAGCCTCCTTTCATACAGGAGTGCATGACTCCAACTCAGGGACGACCATAAAAACTCTGGTGTAATCTCACTTTGTTAGACTCTGCTTTGAATTGTGCTGGATGCTGCCTTTAAGCCAACTGTACTGCTGTAACCGTCAATAAAGATCTACAGAACAATCCCGTGCCTCTGTGCCTGTTCTTCATGCAACAGCTGCCTCTCTCTATCGAACATATCGGACATATCGGACCTTTAAAAGACTACAGTTAGCACGTCGCTAAAATTTTATAATAACTACACTTTTACAGCGCACCAATGGCCTTGATAAAACTTTCACAAACACTTAAAATAGTGATCAGATATTGGCTTCAGATGTGGGTAGTATCTCCTTGTCGATACACCTCCCCTACTCTCACACTCTATAGTTTTTCAGCAGTATTGAAAACCTATGATGAGGTCCACTGAGAACTCTTATTGACAGGTCCGGTTTGCTCCTGACGCCTGGTAATGACGCCCGCTCTTGTTGCTCGCTTCTGTCAACCATTTATGTCATCCTGTTGTGGCGCTCGCTCATGTCTCCCGTTCCTGTCTTTCGCTCCTGTCTCTCTCTCCTGTCTCTCACTCCTGTCTCTTGCTCCTGTGTCCTGTTCCTGTCTCCCGCTCCTGTCTCCAGCTCCTGTCTCTCGGCCATGTCTCGCTCCAGTCTTTTACTCCTGTCTCCCGTCTCTGCCTCCCTCTCCTGTCTCACGCTCCTGTCTCTCCCTCCTATCTCCAGCTCCTATCTCATGCTCCTGTCTCTCGGTCATGTCTGGCTCCTGTCTCTCGGTCATGTCTCCTGTCTCCTGCCTCCCTCTCCTGTCTCCTGCTCTTATCTCTCCCTCCTAACTCCAGCTCCTGTTCCTCGCTCCTGTCTCTCGCTCCTGTGTCTTGGTCGTGTCTCCCTCCTGTCCCTCGGTCATGTCACCTGTCTCCTGCCTCCCTCTCCTGTCTCCTGCTCTTATCTCTCCCTCCTAACTCCAGCTCCTGTCTCACGCTCCTGTCTCTCACTCTGAACTCCAGCTCCTGTTCCTCGCTCCTGTCATCCGCCTTCTCCTTGCTCACATCGGTTATGATGCTGGAGATGGACAGGGGGACCTCACCCCTGGTTACTGGACAGTTGGCAGATCCACTGGACACTGGGCAGGTATATACGGGTGGGAGGCTAATGAGAGCCCCCTTCCGGGCCCCAGAGCAGCTGTTGGTCAGAGCTGGACAGCGTGGAGGGTCAGGGAGGAGCGGTCAGCACAGACAGAGCAGACAGCTCCACTGGGGGCAGTTTGGTTAATGGGCTGCCTCAGGGCAGCCATAACCAGTGTGTGCACTGGACACTTGTGGATGAGTCAGAACTGACCACTCCATCACAGACTCACAGGAGCAGAGAGGACAGGAGACAAAAGACGAAACTTTTATTCATGTTGTAGTCTTTCTTCTTCTAAGTTGTTTTAATCTTGTATCTTGCAAACACAATGAAATCTGCACAAGGGCTCACTGTCTGCTCTCCCACTGAAGAAAGAAGCAGTGTAGAGGTATCTTAATCAAGTGAATTTGAGCTCTTTTCTAAAACTGCAGGATTAAAGGAAAGAACGAAAAGTACAGGGTGGCCCAAAGGTCAGTGACACTTTTAAATCTTCAGTAGCTCCTATAATTCTTAAGCTATATTCACCAAATTTTAGCAGTAGGTAAACTCAACCTTCTGAGATTTTTGGCAATATATACAGTTATAATTGTTCACTTACACTTGAATTTATCACTGCTTAAACTAGGGGAAGTAAAAATGACCTAATTTCCGGACTTATGGCTCTTATTTGATCCTCAATATTACGTTTTAAGTTGTTTATTGTCTGCCTCCTGTCTTTGAAAACCACTTATTATTCCTTTAATGGCATTTACGCTTGGGGCATCTCTGGTATTAAAATGTCGATGGTAACACCGCTGGGTTTCTGAATTCAAAGTACCACTGTACAATGAGGGTTTGTTCCTCGGTGATATATTTGCTCATATTAATGTGGGAAGAGTAGTTCTAACTGCTCTGAAAACATAAAAGAAATATATTTAGAAACAAAAGAGTTATGAATTTTTTTCAACTATCAGTGACTTTTGGGCCAACCTGTACTTTCATCAGCATTAGTTCAAAGGAGACTCCTATCATTTGAACCCCATCAGGTGAGTCCAAACTCTGGCCCAAGGGCTACATGTGGTTCCCATATTTTCAGGCATCCAGCTGAATTGGCCCAAGCGATCATAAGCAGTACTTTAATATTTCAAGTAATTAATAACTTCACATTTTATTGTGATACAGACCTCAAATTTATGTTCCAAGCAGTGGGTACTGTACAGTAGTTCAGGCAAACATTTAATAAATTAATGACAAAACAAGAATATCATCCATCTGAATGATTTTTAGACCACTGTGGACCTTGGCTTCTGATGACTTCCAATATGTGAAAACTTATTTAAATACATTTACAATCACAATTCTCCTACATAAACTAACTTATTTTTCATGAACTGCAAACAGTGTCAATGAAGAAGCAGTAACATGATTCAAGCATTATCTCTACTGGTCTGAAGCGGATTTAAATAATGTAAATGAACGTGGATATGGCAATAACATGTGACCTATGTGTAATGCAAATGAGCATAACCCAGTGCCAGGTCACACACAGACAGGCTATACACTCACTCTCATGGATTGGCTTAAATTGAGCAGTAGATGTTGACGATCCCTCACAAGTGTAAATAGATTAGTCTTCAATAGTGTATGGATTTCCACTGACAGGGCGGCGATAGTGAGCATGTTCAATCACCAGTGCACTGATCTGCTCTTCCTGCTCTAATGAAGCCCCCGAGGGTCAAAAAGCACTCCAAAGGACTAGAACTAACCTGAACGCTAAGCCGTAACAATGCAGGCATGTTAATATATACATAGGTACTTTGAAGTAACTAGTTTAAGTGTATTTAAGGCACACACTGAAAACATAAAAAATATATATATGTATAGCAATCTGTATCATATATAGTAATCTGATGCAACTTGTGTGATTTAATTAGTTAATTTAATTTGCAAATCGTTTCAAAATAATTAACAAACATGATAATTAGCAACAAAAAAAAAAATTATAAGAAAATAAAAGTTTTAATCAAAAATATTTGGTATAATAAATGTTGTAATAATAAACATAATAATAATAGTAATAATAATAATAAACATAATAACAATAATAATAATAGTAATAATAATAATAATAATAATAATAATAAATGATAATAATAATAATAATTATTATTATTATTATAATTATTATTATTGTTATATGGCACAACTTTATAACTACACCTTAATCAGCCTTAATAAAGCATGAACAAAGACTCTATTTACTCTGAACAAACAGTAAATAGATTTATTAATAGTACTTTTTATTATTATTTTATTTATTTATTTATTTTTTTGTAAATGCATGCTCATTCTTAGCTTTTGTCTATTTTCTTTTGTTGTAGTGATCAGTCCATTCTAAACTTCCCTGCAGTGCCCCTCTCACCGACGAAGGCCCTGAGGGTCAAAAAGCTTGAGCCTTTAACACGCAGATGCTACAGTAACACAAGCAGGAAGTCAGCCCCAAACATGACCTTTGACCCCGCCTGTCAGCTCGTCCAATCACAGCTTTGGAAAGAATCTGGGACAACAAATACCTTAAGACAAGTCGGATTTCTGAAATTGGTGGTGAAAATGACTTGGATTTTAAATGTTCTTGATATTCATAGCATTTAGTAGTAGTAGTAGTTTAGACGACACAAACTGAACTGGAGTAGACTAGTTTTATTATAGATATGTTAAAAAAAATAAATAAAAAATAAAAAATAAAAAAAACCCTACAAATTGATTTTTTCCCCCCTATTTTTAAACTATATAAAAAATACTCCAAACAAGCAAAAGAAAAACAAAATGTCTGAATTGTATAATGTTGATATCATTTTTACATTGTTGTTTTTCCGCTCCCGTAAATTACTTTTTTGCTTGTATTTTTTCCCACCGTTCGTTTGCTCCAGCCGCGTCCATTTTCCGCCATTTGCCTGCGGTCAACTCTCAGCGATTGCACCTCTCCCGCAAAAGTGTCCTCCCGGGGTCACAGGGGTCAGAGGTCGCGGTGCAGGGTCAGCTCCTGTCTTTATGTCTCTTCCCACCAAAGACTTTGTGATGAATACACAACCCGGGAAACATTGGCTGTCATTTCGGACAAGCTAGCACCGCTACGCTAACCACACTATCGGAGCGGATCATGTGCCACGCAGCGACGACTATATCCACAGCAACGGGTCAACTACGGCGGCCAGTGAAGACATAAGAGAGGGAGGGCGGGTTTGTCATGTGGATTAAAGGAGAGGAGGAAGAGGAGGGAGGGTTGGAGGTAGGCTAGTAAAAAAAGTAAAAGTGCTAATCAATAGGTCAAAAACAGTATTTAGTGCTAGCCATGGGAACTTGGCAAAATGTTTGGTCACATGGTTTTATAACAGAATAGGGAATATGCAAAAAAAAAAAAAAAAAAAAAGATTAACAAAAATTATTTCAACATTGCAAACACTGAAATTTTTGTTCATTCTAAGCTGGCTATCTAGGAGCTTCAGAGTAATACAAAAATAGAACAGTTGCCATGCCGATTAACAATTAAAAACACAATATTGTATCTCTCAAAATGTTGCATGTAACAAGATGCCGAAGTTTAAAATTGAGTTGAAGGAAAGGTTAAAATTATATGGGAGAATCTGACTTCATTCTCCCCATAGAATCTAAAAAATGCAGATTTGTTGACCTAGTTTGTTACTGTTTACTGGGCCTAGTTACAAGGGAGCTATTTTAGAGCGCTGTTGCTACTCAAAAAAAACCTGGAAAATGCAACAAAAACTGGTAGTAAGAGTTAAATAGGTGGCTTTTCATGTTTTTACCATGTAATTAATGAAGTAAGACCATATAGAATTAAGGCAGGTATGTCCAAAGTATGGCCCTGGGGCGAAATGTGGCCCTCAGACGAATTTTTCTGGGTCCAGGTAAATTGACCTATATTACCGAAATCAGTACTTTTGATTGTTTTCGAAAACGTTGATGAGAAATAGTTAATGTGAAACAAATAAATACATACACTGAACAACTGAAATGAATATTCTAAATGCATGAAATTGTAATTTATCTTAAAATTAGCTTATTTTTTCTTGCATTTTCACCTTTTTCCATGCATCTTGCCCCAGTACAGATATATTGTATAAGCAGCTCTTGAGGTCAAAATAAGTCTGCTGTGTGCTGTCTGCAGAACATGTTTAGAAAGTGTTTTATTGATCAGTAAAGAGGAAGTGCGCTGTTAGCTGTTGACTAAAGGTTTGGTGGCTCAGTCTAACCTGCTATAACTGCACATGTTTGAATTATTCACTATAGTGACATCAGCCTATCGCCCTCGATCTGCCCTCCTCTTCGTCTTTTGATGAAAAAAAATTTGGACATCCCTGAACTAAAGGCACTGTAAAATAAACTGTTACTAATTTATAAACAGCGTAAGTGAAGCCATCCTACAAAAAGCAATCATGTTTGAATTTTTGCATTTAAATTTTGAATAAACCAGTGCTCAACCAATTGTAAATATGATGAGTAAAGTTTTTAGTTTTTTTCTCAACTAATTATTTTGCATTTTTATTACCTTCATTAGAAAATCAGTGGCGTCATGTTGCGTGGTTCACTATATGTTAAGACGTGTAATCCAAGTGTTCTCTGTTACAGTAGAAGCCACTTAATGAAACAGAGCTCCACAATTCCACCACATACAATTTAAAAATGTATGAATTACCTATAAGCGAACGTCTCTATTACCTCTTTCAAAGGGCCCAGATTACGCAATTCCCTGATCTGTTATAACATTGTTTCCTCATCAAAAACAAACCTGGAGTAGAATTTTATTTCATTTGCACGTTTTTAAAACACAAACCCTGCAGATTTCGGCGGTGTTCTTTTCTCCAACGGAAAAAACACTCTTTACCACCTTGTGATGTCATGTGGTAATACAGGAAGTGCTCCACTGTGTTTTTAAACTCCGTACACCTTCACTAGAATCATCATTATTTGGATAATTTCAGGCCTACATTGCCAATCTCTACTGAACAAAACATAAAAGGTAGCTGTTAACTTGAAAACTACCACTGCGTGACATCACAAGGTGGAACAGAGCATTTTAAGCTTTAGAGATGTACATGGACTAATAATAAAGGGTTACTCAAATATGTGTGAATGAAACAAAACACTACTCCTGGTATGTTTTGAGGAGCTAACAGCATTATAACATGGCTTAAAGCTCACAAGTGTCAATTTTGTAAAATATAGGACCTAAACTTCAAACCTGGTCATTTCTGATTATCTAAAATGTCGTCAAATACCATCCCGCTCCCTTCTCCTCTCCTGTGCGCTCCTAACCAGCTGTCTGTTAAGGCAGTGTGATTTTCCCTATCGTTGCATCTGACCCCAGTAAAACAGTATCAGTGCTAATAACTAGCCTGCGCGCTAATCTGCTCGTGTCTTTGTTCTGGCGCTCAGCTAATGTGCAGCAGATTCCAGAGGTGGGAGCGGGCCACAGAATGGCATCTGGAGGAAAGGTCACCGGCGGGGCCGGCGCGGGGTCAGAGGTCGTAGGTTGAATAACTCCAAGACGTGGTAGCGCCCGGGTCTTAAGGGAGACATTACACACTGGCTTTTAAGCACCAAAGTGATGTATGGGCGTCATGGTTTTACTAGGACTGGGGAGAAACACAGGGGGGTGTCAAACTTATACACCCAGGCTTCAAACGTTATACTTTTCAAGCTGTTTGGCTGTTACAGTGTGATTTGCATGTTCTCCCTGTGTCTCGGTGGGTTTTCTTAAGTGACAGGTTAAACTACTCATGTCATTAAATACATAGTTAACGTATTTTAACACTATACACCTATTTAAGGTTAAAACACTTATTATTATAATTTATTTATTTATTTTGGTAAAGTTCATTTTACTCTTGATTAGACACGGGCAGCAGATATAACAGTCCCATCCATCGATTTTCTTCCACTTATCCAGGGCAGGGTCGCAGGGGCAGCAGTCTAAAAGCAGGGACTCCCAGACCTCCCATCAGCCCAGACACGTCCTCCAGCTCCTCCGGTGGGGCTCCAAGGCGTTCCCAGGCCAGTTGAGAGACATAGTCCCTCCAGCCTGTCCTGGGTCTTCCCCTGGGCCTCCTCCCGGTGGGACACGCCTGGTATGTAGATATGAAATTAGAGTATTCCATAATTGTTAAGCATGGGCCAAAACTTGTCTAAATAGCCTCTGTGCACAGTTGCACCTGGCAACCTCACTGTTAGCATCACTACTTGTCCAATCTCTCTGGGTTTTTTGCAGAATCACTCGATGATTCAGTATTTAAAGTTGAGGGTGGGTGGATGGCACATCGCTGTTTACTAGAGATAGTTTTGAGCCCGATGTCCTATGTCCCAGCAGATTTGCCCAAAACCAGTGATTTGTCCCAGTTTTACACAAGAAACTTCCCAAGTTTCCCTATTTTTCACCAATTTGATACTAGCCAAAAGTAAAGGGGGAATGTATTGTCATTTGTTTAGCTAAAATACAGAAAGACTCAATACAAAAAAAGCAGTCGCACTGTTGCACTGACAGACGTCCCTGAGATTATACACAGACCCATGAGTGAATTGAAAATGGACACTGCTACACTGCTCTTTTCACATTTTTTTTATTTTTTTATTTATATCAACCATCTGAACCTGGGCGTGTCCCAGTTTTGAATTTTGAAAATCTGGTCACCCAACACCGGAGATGTTTGTGTCTCAATGCTAACGCTAATGCTAATTCACCACAAACTGTGATCCAACCATCCATTTTCTTCTGCTTATCCGGGGCCGGGTCGCGGGGGGACAAGAGTCTAACCACAAACTTTATTCTGCATTTAAAAATAGCTGTGTAGTCTTTAATACGTTTTTGATTTGTTAAATGAAACATTTAAACTGGGACAGAAAATGTGAAAAATGCACGATGACCACAGATCCTACGCCGCCAAACCAAGTCATGATTATAAAAAACAGGAAACTCCGTCATATATAGTTTAAGTCCCATTTCCCCCAGAGCTCATGTTTACTTGCACACCGAAAACTGGATCATGTCTTATTTACAGTCACATGTGATTTATCTGAGTTATCCGATTTCGTTCTGATTGTGCGGATGTTGACGAGGGAAATGAAGCAATAAGAAGTCGCAAAGACAAACATGAAACAGAAAGAAAGTTGAAAGAGGTATAATTCACTGTACTTTGTCTTCCAAGTACACAGTTACTTCAAATCCATCTAACTACCAGACAACCCAGATGTGTTTGATTCATCTGGGGCAAGTAAAACAGCAGCAGATCAATTATTGGATTTTTTACCGAAGATGTAAATGATCCGAAGGTTTGCAGTTCGAATCTCGCTCTCGACATAAACATCATGGGTTGAGCGGTCAGATCCACCGACCCCCAAGTTGACGGTGTGATTCCAGCTCCCACTGATGAATGATGTTGTTGTGTCCTTGGGCAAGACACTTAACCCATGTTGTCCCCAGTGTCTGTGTACACTGGTGTATGAATGTGAGTGTGAATGAGTGTGTGGTTCCTTGATGTAAAGTGCTTTGAAGATGGAAAAGCGCTATAAGCATACGATACGGTTTGATTCCAGGTTCAAATCCAAAAGCTTGCTGCAATTCAGTCCTTGCCCATGTACGAGGGCAGTGTTCATGGGTGATTCGTGGTTTTTCAATGTATTTTTTGGCAATAACATGTATTAAATGCAGGATGGACACATTTAATGCTATACTGTGGTTCATTTTAAGCAAAGCAATAAGATCACCATGGAGACAAGCAGGTAACGGACGTTCCAACCTTTAAAGTTTTATATTATCTTCATCAGACTATTGTCAATACCGATTCTGATAATAAAAAACTGTATATTTAGACAATGTACAGTGGTCCCTCGTTTATCGCGGGGGGTATGTTCTAAAAATAACCTGTAATAAGCGAAATCTCTTGTTTAAACACTCTCAAAGTTCGTATATTATATCCTTCTTCCTCGATGATCCTTTAAAAGTGTTTTGTGCTCTTGCCTTTGCTCCAGCGGTATCTACAGAGGCGCCTCTTTTGAGTTCGAAGCGTTTCTGAAATTTGTCGGTGCAGAACGTTTCATCGAAATTGTGGGTTTTGGCAGGGCGAAAACTTGCAAACATACAGCACTTTAGAGTCACACTGCGATCCAACATTTATGTAAATTTGTCTGAATGTGATATACATATACATATACTAGTCTATGTGTCTTATACTTGTTCTGATACAGCTCCAGATCATTCTAGTATTGTAGTATCTAGATTCGATACTAGTTTTTGTAACGATTATTCTGATTTTCCGCACTTTTGACAACCCTGATATAAAGTATGTATTTGTGACCATCATGTAATAATAGCAATGCCCGCAATGTTCTAAAAGGCCAAGTGGACAATCTGAAAGCAACACACAACGATTATAGAAAATGAAACATCGATTTAAACTTTTTCCAAATGAGTACTTCCAAATAAAGAGGATAAAAGGTAGCTTTGAAGTTATTTAGGCCACAAAGTTATGTATTGTCTCTTAGCGCATTTAATTACCCTACTTTTTTATGCTAATGCCCCCATGTTGCTATCGCTAACCCGGCATTAGGTTAGCCTTAATTGCGCGGCGTAAAGTATTGTTTTCCCTCCCGAATGAACTTGAGGCCCGGGGTTAGGGCTGCAGGTGTGTGGAGCGGAACGTACGTGTTTGCTCCTAAATGAGGCATCGCGGGCCGGGGGAGCGAGGCACGACCGGGGAAATGGGTGCGCTGACTGCATGATTCTAACCAGATGAGCGCGCGGCGGAGGACAGCAGGCAGCTTGCATTAGCGCAGGGCATTTACAAGGCTCCCAGTGCATTCCTGCAGATGGACAAGGGCCCCGGGTCGTTCAGGGGCCGTTAACCTCTGGCCCCCGCAAACATGTGGGAGAGAGGGGCACGCCAGATTTATCCTGGCTGTTAGCACGACTGATTCAGGTGTGTGGGTGATTAGCGCAATCAGGCCTGTGCGCAACGTGGACGAAAATATTATGTTTGAGATAAAGATCAAGGTTACGGCCATAAAAAGGACAAGCTGAACAAATAAGGGCTACGCAGATATTAGTTAATACTACAAGCTCCCGGGGCCTCCTCATTGGTCAATTTTGTCAAGTCTGAAAACTTGAAAGGAACTGTAAGCAGCCTGTGCTCTTACTGTTTTAAAAATGTACTACAGGATGGCCCAAGAGTCACTGACACTTTTAAATCTTCAATAGCTCCTGTAATTCTTAAGTTATACTCATCAAATTTTAGCAGTAGGTAAATTGAATCTTTTGAGATTTTTGGCAATATATAAGATTATAATTCTTCACTTACACTTGAACTTATCACTACTTAAACTAGGGGAAGTAAAAATGACCCAATTTTTTAAAATAATGTTTTCTAAGTGTCCATCATTTTCAGTTTCACACTGAACAGCTCGATCCAACACACTTTGCATAACATTTGAAAGCATTTCCGGGCTTATGGCTCTTACTTGATCCTCAATGTTACGTTTTAAGTCGTTTATTGTCTGAGGTTTATTCACAACATCTTTTCTTTAAAATAGCGCCACAGGAGAAATCGGGACTAGTCAGGTCTGTGGAGATCACATACTGCCCCCTGTCTTTGAAAAACACTTATTATTCCTTTAATGACATGTACGCTTGGGGCATCTCTGGTATTAAAATGTCGACGGTAACACTGCTGGGTTTCTGAATTTGACCCATGTGACTCAAAGTACCACTGTACAATGAGGGTTTGTTCATCGAGGCTATATTTGCTCATATTAATGTCGGAAGCGTCGTACTAAATGGTCATTGAAAGAGACTCATGTAAGATTTCTGATTGGATAATTGTCTTGAGAACCAAAAAAAAAAAACAAATTGCAAAATAAATAAATGACGTCAAGATGTTTCCAGGAGCCTAAAACAATAGATGTAGCTTCAAAATAAGGCAATTCCAGGGCTGCAAACTATTCTAGTGAAGGTGTATGGAGTTTAAAAACACAGTGGAGCACTCTGTGTTAACACTTGATGACATCACAAAGTGGAACGGAGTGTTTTCTGTTTGAGTAAAGAACACATACCTAAAATTGCTAGTACAGTATTTTACTCCTTTTAATTTGTTACATTCCACTACCGTTATAAATTAGCATTGCAGCCCTAATTTTACTCTATAAAATAATCCATGATGTGACTTTAAAAATGTGTGACTAGTGGTATGAGCCCAAGGTTACGCTTCTCCTCCCGGACGCAGTAGTCAGGCCTCTCTGAAGGAGGAATACTGCGCAGTACATATGTTATATTTATACCTTTCACCAAATATTTGTGTCCCTCTGTCATCGCGGTACAAGGACATGAGCTAGCACGGGAGCAGCGCCGCGGGCAAGCTAACGGCTAACGACACACAAGCCCTCCGCCACTTTAAAGTTCAACATGATGAATGGATGAAAGAGAGGGAAGGAGGGAGGGAGCAGGGGAGGGAGGACAAGGAGAGAGAAGAGAGGGAAAGAGGGGAGAAGTATGTGAGGGAGAGAGAGGGAGAGAAGGAGGGAGAGAGCAGGGGAGGGAGGACAAGGAGAGAGAAAAGAGGGAAAGAGGGGAGAAGTATGTGAGGGAGAGAGAAGGAGAAAGAGAGGGAGAGAGCAGGGGAGGGAGGAAAAGGAGAGAGAAGAGAGAGGAAGAGGGGAGAAGTACGTGAGGGAGAGAGAGGGAGAGAAGGAGAAAGAGAGGGAGAGAGCAGGGGGGGGAGGAAAAGGAGAGAGAAGAGAGGGAAAGAGGGGAGAAGTATGTGAGGGAAAGAGGGTGAGAGGGAGAGAAGGAGAGAGGGCGGGAGAGAGCAGGGGAGGGAGGACAAGGAGAGAGAAGAGAGGGAAAAAGGGAAATATGTGAAGGAAAGAAGGAGAGAGGGAGGGAGGAAAAGGAGAGAGAATAGAGAGGAAGAGGGAGAAGGGAAAAACAATTATGTGAGGGGGAGAGAAGGAGAGAGGGAGGGAGAGAGCAAGGGAGGGAGGAAAAGGAGAGAGAGGAGAGGGAAAGAGGGGAGAAGTGTGTGAGGGAGAGAGGGAGAGAGCAGGGGAGAGAGGACAAGGAGAGAGAAGAGAGGGGAAGAGGGAGAAGGGAAAAACAAGTATGTGAGGGAGGGAGGGAGGGAGGGAGGGAGGGAGGGAGGGAGGATAGGAAGAAAAGGAGAGAGGGGGGAGAGGGGACATGTGTGAGGGAGAGAGTGGGAGAGAAGGGAAAGAGAAAGGGGAGAGGAAAAGAAGGAGGGGGAGGAATTGACAGAGTGGGAGCGGAGAGAAACAATGGCTCTGGGAGGAGAGATGGAATGAGAGCGAGAAGAGGGACTCAGGACATTTGCAACAAGAAATTTTCTGAACAAAACGACAGAAGGGGCGATGGTCAGACAGAGCTCAGTGTGTGCTCTGATACATTTTGCACTAGTGCAGTGTTTGCTCAACAACCAGAAGGTAACTGGTTCAAGCCTCAGTCAGTTGTTGCGTTGCTAGATTTTTGTAGCAAGTTATAGACAGTATTTATATAACCTGTAGAACATTATGTTTAAATTAACTGTGAAGTGAATTCTCAAAAGAGATAAGAGGAGGAATAGATGTGTTGGAGAGGAAAGAGGAGGCATGTTAAAGAAACATTTTTAAGTGTGTTTATTTTTTATTGTAGATTTAGATTTTGCAGGTGTAAATCTTGCAGGGGGCCCCTCCTTTTGGATGGGTGATAAAAAAGGTGTCAAAATGATTTTACCTGCAGCCATAGTTTGACTTTATGTGAGGGGTTTAGTGGTGAACAAGGGGGCGGAGCAACGGGCCCCTGGGCTCTAATCAGGTGTGTGTGTGTGTGTGTGTGTGTGTGTGTGTGTGTGTGTGTGTGTGTGTGTGTGTGTGTGTGTGTGTGTGTGAGAGAGAGAGAGTGTGTGTGTGTGTGTGTGTGTGTGTGTGTGTGTGTGTGTGTGTGTGTGTGAGAGAGAGAGAGTGTGTGTGTGTTTGTGTGTCTATGTGTGTGTGTGAGAGAGCGTGTGTGCGTGTGTCTGTGTGTGCGTATGAGTGCGTGTGTGTGCGTGTGTCTGTGTGTTTGCGTGTGTGTGTGTGTCTGTGTGTGTGCGTGTGTGTGTGTGTGTGCGTGTGTGTGTGCGTGTGTCTATGTGTGTGTGCGTGTCTGTGTGTGCGTGTGTCTATGTGTGTGTGCGTGTCTGTGTGTGTGTGTGTCTGTGTGTGTGTATGAGTGTGTGTGTGTGCGTGTGTGTGTCTGTGTGTGTGTGTGTGTATGTGTGTGCATGGAGAAGGGGGGACTGTAGCCTTCATTCTCTCTCTCCTCTTTGTCTCTCAATCCCCTCTCTCTCCCTCTCTCATTTTCTCTCTCTCTGCCTCTGTCTCCTCTCCCCCCCTTTTTTCACTCTCTCTCTCTCTCTCCGCTCCCCTCTTTCATTCTCTTCTCCTTCTCTCTCACCCCCTCCCTCTCATCCTCTCTTTCTCTTGTCAGCTCTTTTCCCCCCTCTCTCCTCTTCCTCCCTCCCTCCCTTTCTCTCCCCGCACCCCTCCCTCACTCTCCTCTACTTCACGCTCGCCCACCTCTCTCTCATTCTCTCTCTCTGCCTCCCTCTCCTCTCCCTCCCTCTTCTCTCTCTCTCTCTCTCTCTCTCTCTCTCTCTCCGCTCCCCTCTTTCATTCTCTTCTCCTTCTCTCTCACCCCCTCCCTCTCATCCTCTCTTTCTCTTGTCAGCTCTTTTCCCCCCTCTCTCCTCTTCCTCCCTCTTATTTCTCTCTCTCTCTTTCTTTCCCAGATTCCCTCCCTTCCCTCGCTCTCTTCTCCTTCTCTCTCACCTCCCTCTCTATCTTGTTCTCTCTTTCCCCCTCTCATCCTCTCTCTTCTCTCTCTTTCCCTGCTCCCCTCTGGCACTCTCTTCCCCTTCCCTCTCACCTCCCTCCCTCTCATCCCTCTCTTTCCCCCTCTCATCCCCTCTCTCCTCCCTCTTTCCCCGCTCCCCTCCCTCTCCGTCTCTCTCTCTCTCTCTCTCCTGGGGCAGGTCAGCTGTGATTAAAAGCCTGTATACCTGGACTGGTGCTGAGGATCTTTTCCCAGAGGCCCCTGGAGACCCCTGGGGGCCCGGTCACATCATGAAGAGGCTCCATTTACAGCGGCTTTAGCTGCTCACCCTGGGGACCGCTCTGTGCATTCCTCTGACTTTTACTAAGCGATCACCTCAAAATAGGACCGCGAGGGACTGTTAAAGGGCCCACGTTATACTATTTATGAATGTTTGTTATAATGTCGTTTTCCTCCGTCACAAACAGACCTGGAGTCGTGTTTTGTTTCATTCACACATGTTTAACACACAAACCCTGCACATTTAGGCTTCTCTCAAACAGAAAACACGCTGTTCCACCTTGTGATGTCATGCAGTTAATTTGAAAACTACCACTTCATGACATCACAAGGTGGAACGAGGCATTTTGAGCTTTGGAGATGTAGGCAGACTAATAATAAAGAAGTACTCAAACATGAATGAAACAAAACACAACTCCAGGTATGTTTTAATGAGTCAATTTTGTGTAATATGGGACTTTTGAAGGTTACCGGGGCGACAGTAGCTCAGTCGGTGCTTCCACTGATCCGAAGGTTAGATTTAAATTCTGCGCTCAACATAAACTTCTTTGGTGAAGCGTTCAGATCCACCGACTCACAGGTTGGCCGCAAGATTCCAGCTCCCGCAGATGAATGCTGCCGTTGTGTCCTTGGGCAAGACACTTAACCCGCCTCGCCCCAGTGTCTCCGTGTGCACTGGTGTATGAGTGTGTGTGTGTGTGTGTGTGTAAATGGGTGAGTGGTTCCTTGCTGTAAAGTGCTTTGAGTATCTTGAAGGTAGATAATGTGATAAGTTCTCCCTCTTTCCTTGACGCACAGAAATGAAGATGTAAAGTCCCACGATTGACTGGCAGCTTTTTGTCAGAGCAAGTCAAAAATCTTCTGGTTACTATTTGCTAGAAGTCATTTTTTTTTTTTTTAGTTTATTCTCTCTCTCCTCTCCCTCCATCTCTCCCTCTTCTCTCTGTCTCTCCCCACTAACCCTCCCTCGCTCTCACTCCCCTCTCCATCCTCTCTCTTTTCTCTCTCACTCTCCCCTCTCTTCCCCCCCTTTCATCCTCTCTCTTTTTTCTGGCTCCCCTCCCTCGCTCTCTTCTCCTTCTCTCTCACCCCTCCCCTCTCATTTATCCTCTCTCATCCTCTCTTTCCCTTGTCCTCTCTTTCCCCCTCTAATCCTCTCTCTTTCCCTGCTCCCCTCCCTTGCTCCCTCCCCCCCTTCTCTCTCTTGTCTTCTCTTTCCCCCTCCCATATTCTCTCCCTCCCTCTCTCCCTCGTTTTTGTCTCTCTCTTGCCCTACTCCCCTCCCGCTCTCTCTCTCCTTCTCTCTCTCACCCCCTCTCTTTCATCCTCTCTCTCTCATCGTTCTCTTTTTCCCCCTTTCATTCTTCTCCTCTCTCTTTCCCCGCTCCCCGCTCCCTTGCGCTCTTCTTTTTCTCTCTCTCACCCCCCTCTCTCTCTCATCCTGTCTCTCTCCCTTGTCCTGCTCTTTCCTCCTCTCCTCATCCCCTCCCTCACACTCTCTTCTCCTTCTCTCTCTCACCCCCTCTCTTTTATCCTCCCCTCTCTCTCCTCTCTCTTTCTCCACTCCCCTTCCTCTCTCTCTCTTTTAACTCAGCTGTGATTAAAAGACATTTATTTTTTTTAGTTTATTGAACAAAGACAAAACACACATGTCAATCAAAAAAATCAGAAACTGTGTGAACGTTTTTTTTAATGTATTTTAAAATATTTAAATTATGGGGCCCCTCTGCTCTATAGTATTTATGTAATATTTTAAACTCACTGTCTGCAAACAGGACTCAAAGGGGCTTGAGAAGAAGCTACACTTAAGCTTGTCACTTACTTAATGCATTTAGAGCATCCTAATTATTCACCATGATGAGTTTATAAGCACGTTTTTCACAACTCTCGAAGACCAGAGTGGAGTTTTTGCAGTCATGCTTCAGGCTACACAAAACTAGCATGCTAACAGTGTGTTTACTGATGATCGACTATATAATCCTTTTTTATTAGATGCAAAGAGTACCAGAGATGGATGAAGTACTCTGTTTTTGTTTAAGTACAGTAAAAGTACATCTACAGAGGTAAAAAGTAGCTAGTTTTTCCATGAAAACATCTACTTAAGTAAAAGTATTTAAGTACTGTTTAAAAATGTACTTTAAGAGTGAAAAGTAAAAGTATGTCACACAAGTGTTGTTAATTTGTGTTAAATGTAGTTAAATTTATTAAATAAAAAAAAAATGACACACATTTTGGTCAACAATAGCAATAAATCTTATTTTTTCTCATTAATTTTTTCTTTATTTATTTTGTTTGTTCAAAGCCGAGACTTGAACCTGACAACCTGTCAGGATGTTACCCACATGGAAAAAAAACAACCCCTCAAACCATATGGAAAGTATTTTTTTACTTTTTATTCCAGTTCAAAAATGTAGTAAAGTAACTGCTCTGAAATGTAATGAAGTAAAAGTAAAACATATTCATTGTAAAATTTACTTAAAAATGCAGATACCTAAAATTCTACTTAAGTACAGTACTTTACTACATGTACTTTGTTACTATCCACCGCTGGAGATAACCAGTGAACCTTATTTGGACCTCAAGAGCTGCTTAAACATATGTCTGTACTGAGGCAGGACAAGCTCAAATACAAGGAAAAAATCAGTTAGAGGCTGAAAAACTGTTAATTGTAAGTCTGTACCCCACAGTGCAGTAATACACACAGACACGTCATTTTGATGGTTTATGTCTTTTTGACTCAGATGAAGACGTGGTACAGCCCCCTCTCTGTCTCGGGACCAGTGCCCTGATAAAGCCCGAGAGCGCTGCAGTCAGCTGGAGTGGGCCCTCCTCTGTCAGATGCTCTTATTGAGTGCAGATAATAAATGTTCCTGAAATTGTGGGGTGAAATTGGTGTGTGGGGTGATTACAGGGCCCCCCGCTGCTCTGTGTGCTCTGTGTGCTCCGTGTGCTCTGTGTGCGCTGCAGCGGCGGCCCAGGGACGAGCGGGCCCGGAGAGAACCCGGCTGTACCAGCACACAGACACGTGCAGACTCCCGCCCTGCGCAGAGCTGACGGATGACACGGGCATGAGGGCAGTGACCAAAGATGGCTCCTGTGAAAAAAAATAAATATTAGATTAAAGGCACAGTATGTAACTTTCTGCTGCAGGTGCACATCGCCTGAATGATTCCATGGAGAAAATGTTAAAATCATACTTCTGAAACATTCTCCATGGAGATAGAGATACATTTTATGACATATCGTGGAAGATTATAGCCAAAGGAACAACATTTCCATGGAAACAAGCAGGAAGAGGCCCTCCGCCAGGCTGATACGAGTCAGGTTTGTGGAGATGCAAGCCCGCTCTCAGTAAGGATGTATGTTTTTCTGTATTGTTTTTTTCAGTGCAATAAACACAAAATTGAAAACAAAACCATGATTTTATTTTAGATTTACATGTTTTATGGCTGTGGTTTTAACATGAATTGTTAATAATTATTTTTGATATGTATCTTTTTTTTTAAATAAACAATCTAATTATTTGTAAAAACTTAAATTAGGGAATGTGTGAATGCACATTTAAGGTCAAGTACAGTGGAGAGGGAGGACAGTGGAGAAGGAGACAGTGGAGGGAGAGGGGAAAAGAGGAGACAGAGGAGTGGACAGGGGAGAGGGGGAGGAAGAGGAACAAAGGAGGCGGCAATGGAGAGGGGGATAGAGGAGCGAACGGGGGAAAAAGAGGAGATAGACAGAGGATCGGGCAGGGGAGAGGGGAGGAAGAGGGACAAAGGAGAAGACAGTGGAGCAGAGGAGCAAAGGGATTGTGGAGAGGTGACAGTGGAGGAGACATTGACAAGAGGGAGAGAGGGACGGGTGAAGAGGGAGACTATAGGAGACGTGGACAGGAAAGAAGAGCGGGGGAGAGGTTGACAACAGGAAAAACATACATACATGTGTTTTCATTGCTCAGAAATACCTTGAAAAATTGAATTCCTACTGTGAGTGCCGTCTCTTATCAGGGGTGAATAAAACATGCAAAAATATTAACAAACTTTGAAGGTCCTATCTTACACAAAATAGACTCTTGTGAGCTTTTAGCCATGTTATAATGCTGTTACCTACCTCATAAAACATACCCGGAGTTGTGGTTTTTGAGTGTTTGAGTAATCCTTTATTATTAGTCTGTCCACACTCCAAAGCTCAAAATGCTCTGTTCCACCTTGTGATGTCATGAAACTAAACACACCTCTCATGTAGGTCTGTGATGAGGAAACACCATTATAACAGAGATCAGAAAATGGCGTAATATGGGCCCTTTAACTCTGGTTTTAACTGTCCATTCTCCTTGGACCATCTGCTCGATCCCAGGACAGGGAACGCCTCCTCTGTGAGCTGCTTAATGACTTGAGCCACAGAGAGGGTGCAGGCGGGACGGAGGCTACCCAGGCTCGTGCTCTGTTCTGGGGGGAGGCGAGCTCAGAAGGGGCCCCGTGCATGGAAATGTACATGATGAGGTTAGCCGTTTTGTTGCCCGCCGCTGTAATTTGGCTTAGACGGTCTCCGCGGCCGGATTTGCAGAATTGAACCTGCGCAGTGGTGCGTTGCTCCGGAGCAGAGAGTGACGTGATCTTGGCCCAAACGCACTAAAAGCAAATCTCAAGGCAGTTTAAGATTACACTGAGTTACACAGACATGAGAGCAGGCAGGAAACGACATTAGCAGACAGGAGGAGGAGACAGGCAGGAGGAGACAGGAGGATGCAGACATGAAAGGACAGGATGACCGCAGATAGCAGCAGGAAATGACATGTTAGCAGACAGGAGGAGGAGACACGGAGGAGCAAACAGGAAGAGAGGACAGGAGGAGCGGACAGGAGGAGCAAACAGGAGGAGGAGACAGGAGGAGGAGACAGGAGGGAACGACATCAAAAAGGACAGGTGAGGACAGATAGCAGGGTCGAACAGGAGGATGAACAGGAGCAAACAGGAGGAGGAGACTGTGTTGGAGGAGGAAGGAGACAGGAGCAAACAGGCAAGAGGGGAGACTGTTTGGAGGAGGAGGAGACAGGAGCTCAACAGGAGGAGGGAGAGGAGACTGTTTGGAGTAGGAGGAGACAGGAGCAAACAGGAAAGAGGAGACAGGAGCAGATAGGATGAGCAGACATGAAAGCAGACATGGAGCAACGGAGGAGGAGACAGGGTGAGGAGACGGAAGCAAACAGGGAGGAGGAGACAGGTAGCTAAACAGGAACGAGGAGGGACCGGAAGGAGGGGACAGGAGCAAACAGGAGGAGGAGACAGAGGAGGAGACAGGACAAACAGGAGGAGGAGACAGGAGCAGATAGGAGGAGGCAGACAGAAGAGCCGACAGGAGCAAACAGGAGGAGGAGACACGGGGGAGGAGCAGACCGGAGGAGGGAGTCATGAGCAAACGGGGGGTCAAACAGGAGGAGGAGACAGGAGGGAGGCAGAAGGAGGATGAGACAGGAGGAGCAGACAGGAGGAGGAGACAGGAGGAGAAGACAGGAGGAGGAGTCAGGAGCCAAACATGAGGAGCAAACAGGAGCAAACAAGAGGAGCAGACAGGAACAACAAATGCTCCATATATCTGCTTCATGTAGGGTATCCAAAAATATGAACATAAAAGCAAAAAGAAAAAACCTGTAGTGAGATGGGACAGATCTAGTAGACAGTGTCAGCAGAGGCAATCATGCATCATCCGCCAAAACATCATATAACGACGTCACATGGCTCTTCACTTGAGTTTGCCATTCGATATCAATGTTTTTTACCATTTGATGCAATTATAAA
>JAIEZT010000559.1:0-42354 GCA_019594935.1 Periophthalmus modestus
AACAAAAGTGAACTCTTGTCCCTTTAATTATTAAAGGGCGTGTTTGGTTGAACAGGAAAATCTTCTGGTGATCGCGTTTGTGAGTTACGTTTGTGGCTAAACTCCATCGGCAAAAAAAACCCCAGGCTGCTGATCGGGGCGGGGATGTCTCATTATATGGCAGTCGGAGCCTATCTCACTGCTCTCGGCCGCACTTCTTCCAGGGACCGTGAGTACAGCTTTATAATACATAGGGTCATGGGGTTACAATTGACTGATTAAGCTCCTTTACTGTGCCTTCTCCATTCACTCCACACTCTAACCCACTCTAGCCACAATCTGCCCAGAGCTAACCTGAGACAACTGAAGCTGCCAGTCTGCACCATCTGCCCCTCCAACCAACATCACACAAACACCACTCACCACATACAGTACACACGAGGCCATGTGGGTGAAGTGTCTTGCCTAAGTTGTCTGTGTATCCCTCAGTCGTCCAGGTATGATTCATAGCAAAATAAAAATTCAAATCTGTCATCCAAGCTGCTTCTTCCTTTCTGGTCAGATCACTGCTGGACACTGCCTTATATCGGGGTCTGAAGGGAGGAGCTAACAACACTGAAGCTAACACGCATGTTTGTTTAAAAAAAAAAAGTTTGGAGAGGGCCTGAACGATGATGCACAATATGACTCCGGCACAGTTTCAATAGACCAAGATAACAAACAGAATATGTAACAACATGTTGTGTTAGTTTTAGTGTAGTTTGCTTTTTGTCTGAAGAAAGGAACTGTGTCCACCAGTACTGAAAACGCTTGGATGAAGTGCTGTGCCTAAGGAAACACTGCTCCGACACTTATCTTACCCTACATCTCCCACATGTTAGTGCCATATGAACCATCTCACACTCTGAGGACTTCAGCAACCGGCCTCCTGCTGGTGCCCAGAGTCGGGACGAAACCGGGACGAAAAACGGGACGGAAAACGCGGGACCCGAAACCGGGACGAAAACCGGGACGAAAACCGGGACGAAAACCGGGACGAAGACATGTGAATCAGAGTTTCAGTTTTGTGCGGTTAAAATTCAGGCTCGAACGGTTCTGTTTAGCTGCATGTGGACTGAAAGGGTTTTTATCCTGCCTCTTCTCTTTTAATGATGATTATTTATGTTTTAATTTGTTGTAATGTGATTTTAATGGTCTTTCTTATTCTGTAAAACACTTTGAATGACTTTTGTGTACGAATTGTACTGTGTATAAATAAACTTGCCTTGCTATACCTCCATAAATAAATGTGTTTTCAGATATAAATATGAGACCAGCAATGTCCCACAGAACTGCAAACGACAGCACAGAGACCATTTGCCGTGTCTGTCCAACCACAGCCTGGAGACAGAGGACGGCCCCAGTCTGCAGGCCAAGACAGGTGCAGTATCCATGGTTTAAGTGTCATATTTAACTCAAGTAAATATAGATGATAAAAAAACCAAAGCAGAATTATCCCAAAAAATGTACAAAATGTATTGTTAAAAAAACTTTAAATACATGCATGGGAATTCATCTTAATGGAAATTTCAACTTTTTTAAGAAGACTCCCACACCACTGTGTCACTCTTGGTTCACTTTTTTTAAAAACTTTTTTCAAATGTATTTATTGAAAGCCAGACAAACATACACCATTGTAGGTCCAAGTTCAAATTTAATTAGCACGTTTCAGTAGCTCTGACCTTGATTGGGTTTGATGACAGGACTTGACCCAGGACTGACCAGGACTGACCCAGGACTGACCCAGGACTGAACCAGGACTGACCCAGGACATGACCCAGGACTGACCCAGGACTGACCCAGGACTGACCCAGGACTGACCCAGGACTGGCTGTTAGCATGTTAGCTACTTTCATTTATACCACAGTCCATGTTCCACATGATGAATACCTGATCCCCAAAAACGATTGTTGTGTTAAATATTTCTTTAATTCCATTGTCGTTCCTCATCATTTTTCTCATCGTTCCCTTCAGCCTGTGAACATTCCAGTGGTTCTCCAATGTGGATTTACGTATTCCTGGGGAAACATGCTGCGGGGCATTGGTGAAACTCCCATCATGCCTTTAGGCGGTGTCCTACATCGATGACTTCTCCAGAGAGGAAAAACACTCCTTTATACTTGGGTTGGTGAGTGCACAAAATCCAAAGTGATGATGATGTTTGGATGTTCACATATGTTATGACGTGTTTATTTTTTGCAGCCTGTATCCAAACTGTGGGGATTTTTTTGGGGCCCATGTTCGGGTTCATGCTCGGCTCGTACCTGGTCCAAAATCTACGTGGACATCGGATTTGTGGATTTAGGTATGAAGTTTCTTATTTTGTTCTTTTGTTTTATCAGTTTAAATGTCTTATTTCATAGTGTTTATATATGAGAGCTGTTTATTTCAACTTTTCAACTTGATTTCGCTTCAATGTCCCTAAACAAAATCATTTCTTCTTGGGGGTGACTATAAAAGTCATTCTGTTTCTGAAATAAGCAGTGATGTATGAAACCAAATTATAATTCCAAAATGATTTAAAGTGTATTTTGAAGTCAACCTCTGGAGTGGTTGTAGCTGGCTTAGTTATAAAGGAGCCTATTCACATTTTCAGCTGAGACTTGACTGGAAATAAACCAGGACTAAACCAGGACTAAACCAGGACTAAAATAAAACTAAACCAGGACTAAATCAACCCTATAATAAAGACAAACTGCTCAGACCAGGACCAGCCCAGGACTTGTGTGGATGCACCTTGAAGTATGTCCCCTCAGAATGCAAAATCATCTGAGCAAACAGAGGCTATGGCAGCTCAAAGAATTGTGAAGTTTTATTTTGTTGTTTGACTCTTTGCCCAGAAAACATTTCCGATATCTTGCACTTCCACTGCTTTGAGCAAACGGATCATGTGGGATGGACTTTTTATAGTTGAATCATTAACTTTGAGCCACACCATTTCTAGATAATAGACCAAACAGCTACCAAACCTTTGACACATGTATTTTAAGGTAAACCCTCTTGGCGCTGGCTTGTGTAACAGTCTGTTTGCTCACCTCTAACTTATCGATGTAAAACCCGGCCATAAACATGCTGCATTTAACCCTTTGAACCTAGTTAGCAGGTATGACATTAGCTCGATACGTATTAGGTCATTCTTCAAACTGATTTCTACATTTAACAACACAGGTCATGTATGTGTGAGGGAAACGTACTGCAAATGTACTTAGGCTGCAGGCAAAGGTGCACTGTGTAACTTTTCAGATGGAGGGTCTGGTCCGTCTTGTCTCCATGGAGATGTTATTGCTTTGCCTGGAATGTTCCACAGTGTAGCATTGGTGAAACGGTAAATGTGGTTTATACAGCTTTTCCATCTTTAAAGATACTCTCAAAGCGCTTTACCTCAAGGAACCACTCACACATTCACACCGCCAGATCAGTGGGCAAACACTCTACCAACTAAGCTCGCTCAATTAAACTTATCCGTCTCCATGGAAACAAGTAGGCGGCGCCACCAGGTCCAGTTACAGGCCAGATCTGTAGAGAGGCGAGTCCAATCTCTGACATAGTGCATGTTTTTCAAGGTCTTTTTATCAGCAAAAACATGCGTTAGTGAATTAATGCATGTTGGATGAGTTTGAGGCTGTACCGTGGAACATTCCAGATAAAATAACATCTCCATGGAAACGAGCAGGTAATGCACTCTCCTATGGTAAAGTTACACAGTGCTGTATCAGTCTACCCCAGTATGTACCAAAGTAAGATGAGGGGGATCTCAAACTAAACCAGGACTCAACCACGACTGGAGCAGCTCACAATGTTTTCATATATTGCACTGGGTCTTTCATGTGTTCACTTTCGTTTAATTCCCAGATACGGTGACGATTACCCATAAGGACTCTCGGTGGGTGGGGCCCTGTGGCTCGGCTTCATCATCACAGGGACAGTGGTTCTGATGTCCAGCGCTTCCCTTCTGGTTCCTGCCAAGTCTTTACCGAAACACAGGGCCAAAAGAAAACGCCGCCCGAAACCAAGAAAACGAGAGATGACATACGTGGGCTGAACAGGAGAGTTTTCTACCGCCCGAGACGCCAGAGCAAGACCCCAAAGACAAACCTGTTGACATTTAAGGAGCTGGCCAAAGGTGAGTGCCACATGGTCCTGGGTTCAATTTCCAAATCTGGTAGGGTGTTTTCTGAGGGAGTTTGCATGTTTCTTTCTGTGTCTGTAGGGGTTTCCTCCACTAAAAACACACGCACGCAGCAATATGTACTATGTGATACACTCAAAGACGGGCATCATTTTATTTATCCCCCAGGGGCAGTTTAAGGAAAATTTTAAATACAATTGTATATATAGTGTAGTGTAAGAAACATGACAAATTTCTTCTGGTTGTTTTATTTTCTGACCACAAGGGCTACTGTCTGCCGTAACCCACAACATCAGTCTCAACTCACTAGAGCCAGTCTCCAAAACAGACCAGTAACTGACCAATGACAGCTTCACATCAACGTATCGTCATAGCAACCAAGTGTCACAAAAGTCAAGAGGAGTAAACTCTGAACTAAACACAAATTATCAGGCGATTATAATAGAACTGTTGTGTTTCACTCCCACAGACTGTACATATAAATGGACGTAGCTAACCTGCTAGCCGCCGCGTTCCAAACAGGAAGTGATAACGGGCTGCACTTCTGGCTCCATCAATTCTGCCTCCAGTTCACTTTCTATCGAAAAAAAAACTGTGTCCCCCTCTCTCTGTACCTGCTGCTGTCAGACTCGTCATTTTGGTCTTAAATGTTTGTATTAAACCCTCTACATGATCCTGGATTTTTATTTCACTATTGTCTGTAAATCAACATATGAACATTAATAACAGACAAATCAAAAAGACCCATTCTTTCCCCGAGGTCGCTCCTGCTAGCGGTAGCAACAGGTTTGATTGACAGCGTTGCTAAACCCCCGCACCATGCTAAACCAGCAGTGCGTGCGGCGAGAAGAGGAGTTACCTTCAACAGCCTCTCTCGTGATTGCCTTTTTGGTTGCTATGATACTCGTGGTCGGAATTCCAAATATGGAACTCGGCTCCAAATTGGCCGCTCTAACCGCTCTATCCTCGATGAGCTTCATTTGACTGGAGCTGAACGCTGTGGGGTGACGTCACACTCACTTAGTCCACTTCTTTACACCCGTCTATGCGCACTCCACACAACTTTCATCTAGCCTCGCTCCAGTCAGTCCGCCCCAAGGCAGGTGTGGCTAAATCTTGCTATCAAAAGATTTAATTAAAAGTGCAATGTAAAGAATCTTTATAAGGAAAAAAAAAGGGCCATGTCAACAGGGCTGCAACAGTCAATCAAAATAATCATCTAATATCTTGACAAGTAAAATGCTCGTGTTTGGATAATCGTTAGTTATCTATGCACTATTAGTGTTTTGAAAATAAACAAAAGTGTGCCATAAAAACTCAAAAACATTTCAAATCTGCTTCAGGAAAACCTTATCAATGAATCCCAGGAGAGAATAAAGTCCTGTACAAACTGTCTGTCTCTGTTTGGATTTTTGTAATTTTCAGAGGTTTGTTTAGGACACTCCAAGATGACACAATATTACATTAAAGTGCACATATTACACCATGTTCTTATCTGTGCTATAATGTTTTTCCTCATCACAGACAGACCTGGAGTTGTGTGTTAGTTTGTTTCATTCACACATTTTCATTCTGAAAACACTCCACACACCTTCTCATTTCTAGAATCAGTTGGATGGTTTTCAGCCCTGGAATTGCCAATCTCTGCTGAACAAAAGCTAAAGTTTAACTTGAAATCTACCACTTGATGGAACAGAGCATTTTGAGCTTTGGAGATGTAACAGACTAATAATAAGTGTGTGAATGAAACAAAATGCAACTCCAGGTCTGTTTTTGAGGAGGGTACGACTTTATAACATGACTTGAAGCTCACAAGAGTCAGTTTTGCGTAATATGGCACCTTTTAAACAACATACGTTTCAATTTGTGTAACTTTCAAATGTCTCTTGTTTTGCAGATTTCATCCCGTCTCTGAGGAGGTTTGTTCAAAAAACAGCATCTTCTCGCTGCTGGTTCTCATGTACCTCGTGATCGTGAACGGGTTTTATCGGCATGATCACTTTCAAGCCTAAGTTCTTTGGAGCAAACCTTCGGCCAGTCCGCGTCCAAGGCCATCTTCCTCATAGGTACAAACACAGCTATGACTTCCTGTTTATGCAACGCTGCAGCCGAAACAATGATATTATTCGAGGGAAATGTGATTGTTGAAGATAATGGCGTATTCAAACACGCAGTAGGTGACACAGTGGTTTGCTTTGAGGAAATCCAGCTATATAAATTTTACGAGCAGCACTGTCCCGTGTTTGTGTTTATTGCGAACGACAATGGCACATTAACTCTAGAAAAGTTCTTTAATGTAACATAAACAGCGACCAGAAGTAAAATCCCAAACAAAAATCCAAAATGGTAACTGAGAAGACGTGACTCTGACGATGGACGCAGGGGGGCAGAGGAGAGCACAGAGGTTATATACATGCGCAGACGAAGAAGATACAGCTGAGACCATTGAGTGGATGTGTAAATGCACATCGCTAACCTGCTAGCATTAATAACAATCAAACCTGTTGCCAACGCTCGGGGAAAGACAGATGCTGATTTGTCTGACAGTGTTAGTAAGTACCTGCCCCCTGTTTAAATCAGTGGTGTTTTGTGGGAGGGGGGTGTTACCTTCAACAGCCTCACTCCTGATTGGGTTCTTTTAGTTGCTATGACACTCGAGGTTAGAATTCCAAATATGGGCAGGGCAAACAATCAATATGACAGGAAGTAAAACTCAGAAATTACAAATAAAAACAGGTTTAAGGTAATAAAATAACTCATGCAAAATTACGCAAAGATTTTAAATAAAATTCTGTTTCGGAAAGACATTTTGCACCATGAAGCATCAAAAGTTGCATTTTGTTTAATATAGGACCTGTAAATTATCACAATTTAAAGTTGCACTATAACTTTTCTGGTGAAGACTCAAGCAAAGGAATAACTTCTGTGGGAACAAGCAGACTTAAGATATTCCACAGTATGGCATAACTATTCTGTCTTGCATTCATTCAATTCTCAGTGTTTTGATTACACAAACACAGATAGACAAGTCTTATTCTATACTGTGGAACTTTCCATACAAAGCAATAACATCCACCAGAAAAGTTACCTTTAGTGATCCTTTAAAGGGGCCATATTACACTGTTTTCTATGTTCTAATGTTTCCTCATCACAAACAGACCTGGAGTTGTTTTGTTTTCATTCACACGTTTAACACAAAAACCCTGCATATTTAGGCTGAGTTCTTCTCTCAAACTGAAAACACTCTGTTCCACCTTGTGATGTCATCCTGTGGTAATACAGGAAGTGCTCCACTGTGTTTTTTAAACTCCACACACCTTCACTAGAATCATTTGGATCATTTCAGATCTGGAATTGCCAAACTCGACTGAAGTAAAGGTAAAAGGAGCTGTTAACATGAAAACTACCACTTCATGACATCACAAGGTGGAACAGAGGCATTTTGAGCTTTGAGAAACCCTTTATTATTGCCCTGTTTAGGTCTCCAAACATGTGTGAATGAAACAAAACACAACTCCAGGTCTGTTTTTGAGGAGGAAACGGTATTTATAACATGACTTAAAGCTACAAGTCAGTTTTATGTCTTTAAACTCTGACCCCCCCCTTTAAACGTGTCCGTCTTCTCCGTGTAGGAATCCTGAACCTGCCCGCAGTGGCGCTGGGCATGATCACTGGAGGTTTGTGATGAAACGTTTTAAACTCGGCGTGATCGGAGCAGCGCGTGTGTCCTTCACCCCGCCTCCCTCGTCTCCTTCGCTTACTACTCTCGGCTCAAATCTTCCTTCACTGTGACAATGCGGAGGTCGCCGGACTCACGGTCACGTACGAGAGGGGTGAGTATGTCCAACGTTCACCTGAAGGGGGCGCATTATGTCAAATCAATCATGTTTTTCTGGTGTTCTGTCCCTCATCGTTAGCATGTTTGAGTAATCTTGTTTAGTCCCGCTCTCCAGGCTTGAATGCTCTGAAAATGGCTCTTTTCACCTACCCCCTATCCCCACCCACAGCTCTGCGCTTACTGGAGATTTACCATTGTAGATCATGCATGTACTTTTTTTCCTTCTGTTCTCAACTGTGCGGTGCAATACTGGAATTTCCCCACTGTGAGACTAATAAAGGCATATCTTATCTTTATTAAAAAAATCTGACTTTTCAACCACTTTAATCGATAACAACGAAATGAAACAAGTCATTGAAAATATATCACATGAAATGTCACTATGAAGAGGCATTTCGTATCAGTTCTGCAGTTTTGAACAAGAATTCACAGTTTAGAATGAACAAAATGTAAAGTTATAATCTAAATATCTACGTTAACCTTTCATACAAGTACCCCAAAAAAAGCATAATTTGTCTTAAAGAAGGTCTTATGTTACACAAAACTGACTCTTGTGATGTTTAAGTCATGTTATAATGTTGTTCCCTCTTCAAAAACAGACCTGGAGTTGTGTTTTTTGTTTCATTCACACATGTTTGAGTAACACTTTATTAGTCTGTAACATCTCCAAAGCTCAAAACACTCTGTTCCACCTTGTGATGTCATCAAGTGGTAGTTTTTACATTCAGTAGAAATGGGCAATTCCTGAGCTCAAATCATTCAAATGTTTTTAAACTCCACACACCTTCATTTCTAGAATCACAGTGGAGCACTTCTTGCATCACTACACGATGACATCACAAGGTGGAACAGAGTGTTTTCAGTTTGAGAGAACTCATCCTAAATATGCAGGTTTGTGTGTTAAACATGTGTGAATGAAACAAAATGCTACAGAAGTCTATCTGCAAACAAACTTTTTTTTAGGGTGAAAAACATGAACAGGTCCGGCCATTTTGACCTCTGACCTCTGTGTTCGTGTTTTGCAGCGTTCGTCAAGTGTCCTACAGCCAGCAGACGTTACTATCTCAGTGTAACATGGGCTGCTCCTGCTGCTCGCTCAAGCACTGGGACCCCGTGTGCGCCTACAACGGGATGACCTACGCCTCTCCTTGTCTGGCCGGGTGCCAAACCTCCACTGGAACGGGAAAGCAGATGGTGAGTTTAGTCAGGTTATGTACGACAACAAAACAATACGAGTTTAATGACAATACCACACCACCTTTCACTGGAATGCAACAATAGAGCTGGTAAGGTGAGGGTTTCCAAACAGGAAGTGAGCATGGCGCACGTCCGGCTCCATCGACTCACTTAACATTGGAAAACTGTCACACCTTTTTCTGTACCTGCTGCTGCCAGTCGTTATTTTGGTCTTAAATGTTCGTATTAACCCTCTACATGATCCTGGGGTTTTTATGTCACTATTGTTTGTAAATCAAGATATGAACATTAATAACAGACTTCACTAAATATTCTATAAAACCTTTTCTAATTCTGCTGAACGAGTTTAACAAAATATTAATGTTTTTGTGATATATAATAGTTGACAATTAGTATGAAACTGTAAAACGCAAAATATGGTAAAATAAAAACCAGGGCTAAACCGGGACCAAAACAGGACCAAACCGGGATTAAACTGGGACCAAAACGGGACTAAACCGGACCAAACCAGGACCTTACCAGGAAAAGCATAACACACCATTGGGTTTATACACAAGTTCTGCAACAATTTACAGACTCCTCCCTCTTATGCTCTTGTTTTATTATTATTGAAAAGTTTAAAAAATACAAAAAAAAGACAGAAATATCCACAGCCCAGAGTAATTTTATGTCACCAAGTCCACTTCTTTACACAGACTGTTTTTATAAATGTAAGATGTGAATTAACCATACTCTTAAATATTATATCTGTCTCTGGCACCGTCCCTCCTCAGGTTTTCCATAACTGCACCTGTGTGGAGGACATGATGATGACTCCAGGGATGAACAGCTCGGCCATCCTGGGTCAGTGTCCCAGACAGAGTAACTGTGAGCGGGTCTTTAAGTTCTACATGGCCCTGTCTGTGCTGGGCTCCTTCATCTCGGCTGTGGGCGGGACTCCTGCGTACATCGTCCTACTGAGGTCAGAGGCACAACCAGTCGTCTTATACACCGTTTTACCCTGAAATATTCTACATGTGTTTGTTTTTTATTTATTGATACAGATACAACAAACAGGGCTTAATAATGATGTAATCTCATTCACAGAAGTGTCAGACTCACTCAGATATGATTATGTAAAGATTTTTGGAGTCATACGATTCTTAAAATGACACAAAAATGGCAACATCATCTTATTTCTTTCTGCTAATGGTCCCTCATGTCTGACTTTGCTGTTTTCATGCAATTTGAGAAATCTTTAGGGTCCAGAAATCAGATAATGGTCAGATTTTGGTGAGTAATTTGGTGTAATTTTCAACACCAGTCTGTAGGAGGAGAAAAGCAATAGAATTATAACTAGCTCTGTGCACAATAGCGCCCTCTACCTCTCTGTTAGCGACTCTAATTCCTCTAGAGTCTCGCTAAAATGAATACATATTTAAAGATGAGGCAGTGGACGGGGGCTTCTGTGTTTAGAAAGAGACATGTCAATGCTAATGCTAATTTTGAGCCATAATAAATATTAAAACAACACCACAAACTGAAGTATTCTACATGTAAGCATAATCGGCTTGTCTTTATTTTAATTGATTTGAATTTTAATAGGTTGTTCATTTAATGTTTTCTGATTTTAATAAAAGTGAGTGTTAGCTGTGAGACCAAACCTAAACATGGCCGCTCGTTCAAGTCAATGGGCCAAGCTCAATGTCAGCGCTGCTGTGCACTGAGCCCGGTAAAAAGCAATAAATACAGTGAATTTGTCAAGATGATCAAATGTGAAGCAAACAAATATCACACAAACATGGATATACACATGTTTGAGAGGGAACATCTTTATTATTTTATTGAAATAATGTCGCAAACATATTTTATTCTTATTAGCTGATGGCAAACCAGGGCTAGTGTATTTTTAATTATAATACTGTAACTCATAACTCTGGTTCTTAAAAAGGTTAATTTATTGGTGCAATGCAATTATGAAATACTGTGTAAAAGCCTCTGATGGGATAAACGGGTGTTTGATTGGTTGAAATGATAAAATTACATAAATACAAATGTCAAACATATTAAACATCTGTGTGTTTTTGTGTTTTTATAGGTCGATTCCAGGTGATCTGAAGTCTCTGGCTTTGGGGATGCAGACGCTCATAGTCAGAACATTAGGTGAGGTTTTTCAAATAAATGTAGGTTTTGTATAGATTTATAAAGTACAGAGGATAGACTGTTTATATAAATGGACATAGCTAACCCGCTAGCCGCCAAATATCTCCATTGACTCTGACTGCATGAGGCTAAGGACGAGCTGCACCAAAACTAAGAAGAGAAAGAGGCTTTTAGCTGTTTTACTTCACAAAAAACGGAAAACACTCCAAGGAAAAGCAAAACTGGAGACTTTGGATACACAGTCAGAGTTTAATAATGTAACAAACTTTTACACACACACCTGCTCCTGTTTGAATGTTTTATGTTTTGTTGTTAGTTTTTTTTTGTTGTATTGTATTTTAATCAGGACACCCATGAAAAAGTGGGTGAGAAAAGTGTTCTCTGGATTCCCCGGTATAAATGATAAAAAATGAAAGAATTCACTTTTCTCTGTACCTGCTGCTGTCAGACTTGTCATTTTGGTCTTAAATGTTCGTATTAACCCTCTACATGATCCTGGGGTTTTTATTTAGCGATTGTGTCTGTAAATCAACATGAACATTAATAATCAGACGTCTTCTTTCCCTCACTCCTGCTAGCGTTAGCAACAGGTTTGATTGACAGTGTTGCTAAGTGCTCACTCCCTGCTAAACCAGCCTCGCTCCTGATTGGCTCATTGGTTGCCATGATACTCTTTACAGTCTATGGTACAGTATAAACATGTATAAATCTTCTGTTTTCAGGTGGAATCCCTCCTCCATTTACTTTGGCGCGCTGATCGACAGGACGTGTTTGAAGTGGGGCACACAAAACAGTGTGGGGGACGAGGAGCCTGCAGACTTTATGACTCCAATGCTTTCAGGTAAAACAATATTGGGATTGAGCGCTGTGAAGCATCTCTTAAGCACCAGGGCCAGCCAAAAACATTGTAATCATTGTTGTACAGTCAGAGATGTTCAGTCTGGAAATGTTTTGTTTGAATGTCATTTCAGAGGTTCAGGAGGAAAAGCCCAACCCCACCACTGTTTAACTCAAACCGTGCTGTCCTCAAGTCGTTTTTTATAAGTCGGTTAATTGTTTTATTTAAATTATAAGGAGTTATATGAGAGAACAGCAGAAAGGAAAGGTTATGTAGTGAGCGCAGTCACGTATGAGGCGACAGTGGCTAGGTTTGTAGAGCGTTTGTCCACTGATCTGAAGGTTAGCAGTTCAAATCTCTCTCGACATAAACATCATTGGTTGGGCGGTCATACACACTGAGCCACAGGTTGGCAGTGCGATTCCTGCTCACACAGATGAACGCCGTTGTTGTGTCCTTGGGCAAGACACACTAACCCACGTCACCCCAGAGTCTATGTGCACTGATGAGGTGGAAAAGTTCTATATAAACATGTGAGCTTTTACCATTACATATAAATACGTAGATTCCTTGTTTAAATAGTTGTTTTGCATGAGCCCCCTGCAGATGTGGATGTGTAACTGCAGTTTGGGTTAGATACATTACAGATGCGTAATAGTTTTTTTTCCATTTACCCCTTTTTAGTCAACTTAATAGTGACTCAACCCCATTTGATTTAAAAAATATATATACACACACAATATTCCAGTTCATGAAAGTCTCAAAATTAGAATCACTGATGGAGCCACATTTCTGTTATAAACGTCTTGGCTGGAATCATTTTTTGTTACGTTGTTAAATTGTTAATTCGTTCTGGTTTGAGCCCAGTTTACTCCTGATTTGTAATGGGACTTTCGGCTCCTTTGTAAAAGAGCCTTCGAGTCTTTCAAAAGGCTCCTTGAAGAGAACAGATTCAAAAGATTCAGAATCCAGTTTATTTCTATGACAGAAGCCAGTGTGAGAACTCATTTTATCTCTACAATTTAATCACTCAGAGAAATGAGCAAAGGCTTAAAATGTGTTTGAAATGATTCAAACTGTATAATTCCAAAGGGTAAACTCACTCTCAAACTCAAAATAAAACATTACAGGACAATAATAATTAAAAACTGTTATGATGTCAAATACGTTTTTTCATGCTTAAATCTCTCACTTGTGTCGCCTGCTCTGCTTCTGTCCTGATTCTTGTTGGTTCAGGGTCAGTACAGCATCAGTATAAAATTATAAAAGGATTTGGCTCTTTTAAAAAACAAGAGGAATTGTTAAGGAATCGTTCAAAAGAGCCGAGTCGTTTTTGCATGGACTCCTGTGTCTTGTGAGTGCAGTTTGGGTCAGATACACAGACATGGCATAATAGTTTTGAAAGCTTTAGCCACGCCCCCTTTTTAGTCGACCAATCGATCGACAGGACGTGGGTTTTTTTCTTTAATCGACCACAGCCCGACTCTGTCTATATGTGTATTTCTTTATGTCGCACCACACTGTCGGTAGTGTCCTCGGATCATTGGTAGAGTGGTCCAGCTCCCACAGATAAACGCTGTCGTTGTGTCCTTGAGCAAGACGCTTAACTGGAGCATGAATGTGTGTGACTACTCCTGATATAGGCTTTAGTTTGATCCTGTTTTTGTTAAGTAGCAGCCAAAATACAGCTTTCCCCATCGTTTTTCCTGTGTTTCTTTGGACTTCTTTCACACTCTGATTTGCAGGATAATTTTCTTGGGGTTGGTGACCGGTCTTTACGCTCTCGGGAACACTTTGTGGAGCGTCCTGTACTGTCGCATCGTGAGACGACAGAAGAAACTGGACCGGAGGCAGCGAGAGAAGGAGAACGGACTGGACGGGGCCAACGGAGCGCCCACGGCACACGCTCAGATCAGCCTCGCCCCAAACACAGACACGGACAAAGAGAGCACGATTTAACTGTGAAATCTGCTGCTTTCAAACTGGACCAGACAAGGCAATGGTACAGTGACAGCGCCCCCTGGTGGTTAAGCAGTATACCTCTTTACAAATGTTTCATATTACATTTATTACAGTGTTTCTTTTTCGAGGTCAATAAGCAATTTCTCAGCATAATCCTGCGATGGTTTTGTCACTCTGGTAAACAGTTACACAAGTGCTGAAAGGGAGAACCCGAACGCACAAAACAGTTTACACAATACCTGTGTTTTGTGATTCATTTTAAAGTATCCCCCATGATAAATGTGAAGTTTAGCAGACTGTTTTAGAGACAAGTTGTAGCAGTCAGACTAATTTTTTACGCAAACATCCTGATGCCTCCTGATGAGTCACAGTGAGACGTGTTAAAGAGCCGATATTACACAAAACTGACTCCATGTTATAATTGTTTCCTCCTCAAAAACAGACCTGGAGTAACACTAGAAAACTGTAGACAGACTAATAATAGTTTACTGAACAAAGGGTAAAAAGTAGCAGTTGAGACGGACAGTTCCAGGGCTGAAATTGTCCAAATGATTCGAGTGTTCCTCATAACTCCAGGTCTGTTTGTGCTGAGGAAACGTAACAGATCAGAACATGGTGTAATATTGGTCCTTTAAGTATTTGTGTGAAGCGTGAGCACTATCACTGTTTTTATATAGAAGTGATGAGGAAATGGATAAACTCGAGTTAGAGACAAAATGTCCCGTTAAACTGAGTCTAAACAGTCTAATAAGTCATCTCTATTACCTCATAAATGTCGCTGACCCACTTTTGGACGCGTTATAACATGTAGGACAGGTTGTGTGGGACAGGTTGTGTGGGACAGGTTGTGTGGGACAGGTTGTGGGACATGGGGTGACACAGCCTCTTCGTGGCTGAAGGGTCAGTGGTTTCCCAGAAAGCGTTTCACTGGTAACAGTTACATCCTCATTGAGTAGAAAGGTCAGGGACGTTTGTTTAAACAGTAAAACGTGGCTCCGTCGCCGCTGTCCAACCTCTGGTCTGATCCAAATGATTTTTAATGTTTTTATTGTTTTTTATTTGTCACATTTATGTTTTTGAAACTTATTAAAAACATTGAAAGTGAAATTTTATTGTCATGATTCGACACATGTTCAACAACGACATTTTAATAGTTCTGTGTGTTTTCTGTGTTTTTTAACCCTTATCACAGTTTGACAGCTGCAGGTTTGTCTTTGCAACACCCACAGTCACCACCAGGCGGTGCTGTTTTCAACTAAATGTCCACATCTACTGATAGAACAGGAGAAGAAATGTAAGATCTGATAAACCTCTGCACCTGTAGATACTGCAGGACACAGGCATGAAACTTTCAAATACATGTAGTAGTAGTAGTAGTAGTAGTAGTAGTAGTAGTAGTAGTAGTAGTAGACGTACACACTGTAGGCCTAAGTGCTCAACGCTGCGTTTGTTTTTGAATAAAACTCCTTAAAGCTGCACTAATAAATAAACTATCTTATATCTCTTGTATTCTGTCAGTTACAGGTGTTTTATTGCTACAAAAACAAGATGTTTTTTTTTCTCTCTGTGGGCAGTGCATCTCTCCACAGATCTGACCTGTACTTGGACCGAGTGGCGTCCCCTGTTTTTCTCCATGGACATAGATACATTTATGCCATACTGTGGGACATTACAGTCAAAGCAATAACATCTCTATGTCCAGCCAGACAAACAGACGGAGACTGAAAAGTTACATATTGCAACTTTAATCTTGATCTTTAGCGGCTGGAACTGCTCCTGCTTCAACATTCTTCAGTTATGTTTTTGTCCTGCTTCTCAGAGTCATGTGCATGGGACTTTTGACCACACATCATGAAAAATATGTGAGAGAACTGGGATTTTCATGTCAAATCTTTTTCTGGATATGAACCATGTGACTATGTCCTGAGCACAGACCCGACAAACGACATGAGAAATACAAAATGTGACTGTTATTAAGCTCCACACACCTTCACTAGAATCATTTGGATCATTTCACACCTAGAACTGCCAAACTCGACTGAACTAAAGGTAAAGAGGAGCTTGAAAACTACCACTTCATGACATCACAAGGTGGAACAGAGCATTTTGAGCTTTGGAGATGTTACAGACTAATAAAGTGTTACTCAAACAAAACTCACCCAAACTTCCTCCTGCTCACCCCTCCCTGCCCTCCCCCAGAGCTGTTATCACAGAGCTGGGACACACAGGGCCTCTGCTGTTCCAGGACTTTCAGTCATGATAAAGATAATATCAGGCTGAGGCTGATGGAGCTGTATCTGCAGTCACACCACGTGACTGATTAACAGAAGGACAGTTAGACTGTCCAATCAGAGACATTTAGTTCTCATTCCCCATAAGAAGATAACATCCAGCCCGACTGAAACTAATCTGAAACTTATTGTGCTCAACGTCAGATCTTTATGTAACAAGTCACTTTTAATTAATGATTTTATTTCTTCTTTTAATCTTGACTTTGTTTTTAACTGAAACATGGCTCGACAAAAACACAGGTGATGCAAATCTAGTGGAATCAACTCCACCAACTTCAAATTTGAATCTGGAACACGAGTAAACAAAAAGGGTGGAGGGGTGTGTGCATTTTTAGAGATCATTTAATTACTCACAGATTGTCATTTGGGCTGTTTTCATCTTAGTCCTGGTTCAGTCCTGGTTCAGTCCTGGTTCAGTCCTGGTTCAGTCCAGGTTTAGTCCAGGTTTAGTCCAGGTTCAGTCCAGGTTCAGTCCTGGTTTAACTTTCGTTGGTCTTGTTCATCCCTTAGACAGACTGTTGTTGCTGCTGCTGCTGTTGCTTTTGTGATTTTTGGCCTTAACAAAAACTCAATTAAAACTGAATTGAAAAAAGTTACACAGTGCACTTTTTTAAATAACATCCAGACCACATTCAAATCCAGCCTCCACCCGCCTCAACTCAACCCCACCTCCACCACCTGCACCAGTCACACAACACCTGCCATTGTACCTTTGTGAGAAACTATGCACCAAAGGGACACTAATCTGCCCCAGTGCAGCCCTCCCCCGGCCCCTGGTCCTCTGGTCTCCGCCCCCTCCTGGACGGGACAATCTGTGTGTGTGGAATAGAAATGTGCAAAGCCTTTTGTCCCCCGAAAACTGGCCCGGGACAGCGCAATTCAAGTTTTGAGACCGAAGACTCCACTCCAGACATGGCGACTTGAGCAAGAAATAATCTGCAGATCTGTGGAGAAGAGGTCGGTGTTTGAACCCGCTACATTCAGGGACAGTGTGTAAATACAAGTGTCCTTTTTATCTTGTGTTAGGGGACATCCTCTTTTGGCCTGTGTCTGATGTTGATAAGATGGAACAGAAAAAGGGGCAGTGGTTTTGAGGGTTGTCTTTTACCCAAATTGTCACCAGGGTTTATAAAAAGTTACAAAAATCCAGTTTAACTTTGTGTCGACTTTTCCACAGCACAAAGAGAAGACAAAATGAGAGCTGTGTTCAAATCCTGATGGTTACTTCAGGCTGAGGAGGAGAATACCAAGTAAGTACCGACATTAAGCCTCTCTAATGTTTTTCTCTGTGAATTTTAAAGAGTTTGTCAAATCCACAAAGTTATTTAAGTTAATTTAAACTGTAACGAAAGAGATTAACGACATTTTCTAATCTTTTAATAATAGATCAGAAAACATGGTCTTATTTCAGTATTTCAACTTAAACAATCATCTAGATCCATCATACACCATCGTTTAAAGATGCACTGTGTAACTTTTCGAGTTGGGGTTCGGGTCTGTCTCCATGGTGATGTTATTGCTTTGCTTAGAATGTTAATTACAGATGTTTTTATTGTTTGGGAATACATGCATACTCACGCAAGGTCGCCGCTCCACGGATCTGGTTTGGTTTAGTCCTGGTTTAGTCCTTGTTTAGTCCTGGTTCAGTCCTTATTTAGTCCTGGTTCAGTCCTGGTTTAATCCTGGTTTAATCTTGGTTTAGTCCTGATTTAGTCCTGGTTCAGTCCTGGTTTAATCCTGGTTCAGTCCTGGTTTAATCCTGGTTTAGTCCTGATTTAGTCCTGGTTTAATCCTGATTTAGTCCTGATTTAGTCCTGGTTCAGTCCTGGTTTAATCCTGGTTCAGTCCTGGTTTAATCTTGGTTTAGTCCTGATTTAGTCCTGGTTCAGTCCTGGTTTAATCCTGGTTTAGTCCTGATTTAGTCCTGGTTCAGTCCTGGTTTAATCTTGGTTTAGTCCTGGTTTAATCTTGGTTTAGTCCTGATTTAGTCCTGGTTTAATCCTGATTTAGTCCTGATTTAGTCCTGGTTCAGTCCTGGTTTAATCCTGGTTTAGTCCTGGTTTCGTCCTGGTTTAATCCTGATTTATTCCTGGTTTAGTCCTGGTTTAGTCCTGGTTTATTCCTGGTTTAGTCCTGGTTTAATCCTGATTTAGTCCTGGTTCAGTCCTGGTTTAGTCCTGGTTTAATCCTGGTTTAGACCTGGTTAAAGTCCTAGTTTAGTCCTGGTTTTGTCCTGGTTTAGTCCTGGTTCAGTCCTGGTTTTATCCTGGTTTAGTTCTTTTACGCAAGTTCGCCGCTCCACAGATCTGACCTGGTTTGTCTCCATGGGGATGCATCAGTTTAATGCCATACTGCGGAACAATCCAAACATATAATGACACTTTTCTCTGTCGAGGCAAACTCTCCACAAGAAAAGTTAAGCAGTGAACATTTAAAGTTCCCATATTACTCTGTTTTTTTGATCTGTTCTAATGTTGTCTCATCAAAAACAGACCTGGATTCTCTGTTCCACCTTGTGATGTCATCATGTGGTGATACAGGAAGTGCTCCCCTGTGTTTTTAAACTCCACACACCTTCATTTCTTGAATCATTCAGATGATTTCAGCTCTGGAATTGCCAATCTGTATTACACTTAAGGTAAAACGTTGGTGCTAACTTGAAAACTACCACTTTATGACATCACAAGGTGGAACAGACTAATAATAAAGTGTTACTCAAACATGTGAATGAAACAAAACACAACTCCAGGTCTGTTTTTGAGGAGAAAACAACATTAGAACATGACAGAGTTAAAAAAATTCCGATCTACAAAGCGACACAAGGATATACCTGTGGATATGTGTCTAAACTCATAATCTTTTTTCGTTCAGGTGACGCACACACACCTGAAAAATGGAGGAGTCAGAGGACAGAGGCAGAATGACGAGCCAGCAGACCCTATGTGCCCCCAGCGACACCACCAAAAAGACCTGCCTCTCCTCCCTCAAAGTAAGACCGCTCCGTGAACGCACCACTGTTTGAGTATTACAGCTGTATGAAGGCCTCGTCTCCATGGAGATGTCATTAAAGGGCTCATATTACACTATTTTCTGATGTCGTTTCCTCGTCACAAACAAACCTGGAGTTGTGTTCTTTTGTTTCATTCACACATGTTTAACACACAAACAAACCTGCACATTTAGGCTGAGTTCTTCTCTCAAACTGAAAACACTCTGTTCCACCTTGTGATGTCATCATATGGTGATACAGGAAGTGCTCCACTGTGTTTTTAAACTCCACACACCTTCACTAGATTCATTTGGATGTGTTCAGCCTCTGGAACTGCCAATTTCTACTGAACTAAAAGTAAAAGTAGCTGTTAACTTGAAAAAAAAACTACCACTTCATGACATCACAAGGTGGAACAGAGCATTTTGAGCTTTGGAGATGCAGATGGACTAATACTAAAGGGTTACAAAAAAAGGTAAGTTTTTCTGGTGAAGGGTTTTGGCATTTTCTTTTGTCTATATATGTTATTATCTGAAATGTTCCACAGTGCGGCTTTAAACTTATCTTTCTTTCTTTTATTCAATTCTAGTTGTTTCTAGGCTTATTGCTCAGAAATACCTTGAAAAAAGTGCCTTCTTTCTCACCCCTCCACAGATCTGACCTGTAACTTGGTCTAGTGTCACCTGTTTGTCGTTTGTCATGCCACATTTAATGCCACACTGTGTAACATTCCAGACAAAGGTTTAGGGTTAAAGGTGCTATATCCCACAAAACTGACTCTTTTGAGCTTTAAGTCATGTTATAATACTGTTTCCTCCTCAAAAACAGACCTGGAGTTGTTCACACATGTTTGAGTAACTCTTTTATTATTAGTCTGTTACATCTCCAAAGCTCAAAATGCTCTGTTCCACCTTGTGATGTCATGAAGTGGTAGTTTTTTTTAAGTTAACAGCTCCTTTTTACCTTTAGTTCAGTAGAGATGAGCAATTCCAGGACTGAAATGATCCAAATGAAGGTGTGTGGACTTTAAAAACACAGTGGAGCACTTCCTGTATCACCACATGATGACATCACAAGGTGGAACAGAGTGTTTTTTTCTGTTTGAGAGAAGAACAAAACAAAACACAAGGAAATAACTTATGACATAGATCAGAAAAGAGTGTAATACAGGCCCTTTAATGTGTTTTAATGTGTTTTATTCATGTTTTATACGTCGTTTTGTGTGACTGAGCTGTGGATCATTTCAGTTTAAAAAGTCTGTCTAAAAACATGAATCTCATAAATACTATAATAATCTGCCACTTTAAACGCACCTTTGCCGTATTTTGGTGTTTTGCCCGAGATGTTGGGACACTTCAGATCCAGTTCAAATCAGTCTCCGGGTGGTTTTCCTCTTGACGTTGTTCTGTAAATGATGAACTGAATAGAGACTGTGATTGTGCAGCTCTCAGTCGTCAGCCGCTAATGCAGGAGGTCACAGAGAAAGTTCCAGAAAGTGTGTAGCAAACACTTTCAGATCTGTCACTTTGACTCTGACGCAGTTATTCACAGTTAATCGCCTTTGTTCAGACCAAAATCGAAATCCACGAAGTATCAGCTTTATTTTGTACAATTATTCTCTATGTTTCTTGTCTGTAAAACTCCTCACCACACACTTTATACACTTTTCTCACACAGGCATTAACATTTTCTCACATTTCTCTCTTGTTTAAACACAAAGTTCAAACCTTCGTCGGTGCCTTTGTCGGTGCAGAACGTTTCATCGACATTGTGGGTTTTGTCGGGGAGAAAACTTGCAAACACACAGCACTTCAGAGTCACACTGATCCAACATTTATGTAAATTTGTCTGACACATTCTGTACTGTACAGGAGACACGGAGGAGACTGATGGACAATGGTCTACAGTCCCTCAGCCAATCAGGACGCAGAACACAATGGTCTACAGTCCCTCAGCCAATCAGGACGCAGAACACAATGGTCTACAGTCCCTCAGCCAATCAGGACGCAGAACACAATGGTCTACAGTCCCTCAGCCAATCAGGACGCAGAACACAATGGTCTACAGTCCCTCAGCCAATCAGGACGCAGAACACAATGGTCTACAGTCCCTCAGCCAATCAGGACGCAGAACACAATGGTCTACAGCCCCTCAGCCAATCAGGACGCAGAACACAATGGTCTACAGTCCCTCAGCCAATCAGGACGCAGAACACAATGGTCTACAGCCCCTCAGCCAATCAGGACGCAGAACACAATGGTCTACAGTCCCTCAGCCAATCAGGACGCAGAACACAATGGTCTACAGTCCCTCAGCCAATCAGGACGCAGAACACAATGCACGTTCAGGCGCTGTTAAAAAAAACATGCAAAATTTACACACAAAAAATCCGCAAAATAGCAAGACCGCGAAAGGTGAACAGCAATATATTGAGGGACAACTGTTTATATAAATGGACATAGCTAACGAGCTAGCTGCCGTGTTACAAATACGAAATGATCATGGGCTGCGCTACCTGCTCCATCGACTTTGGCTACAATTCACTTTCTATTGAAAAGCTGTGTCTCCTCTCTCTGTACCTGCTGCTGTCAGACTCGTCATTTTGGTCTTAAATGTTCGTATTAACCCTCTACATGATCCTGGGGTTTTTATTTCACGTCTGTGTCTGTAAATCAAGATATGAACATTAATAACAGACAAATCAGGCGCCTTCGTTCCCTGAGGTCGCTCCCGTTAGCGTTAGCAACAGGTTTGATTGACAGCGTTCCTAAATGCCCGCTCTGTGCTAAACCAGCGTTGCTAAGCCGGAGGAAAGGCGTTACCTTCAACAGCCTCGCTCCGGATTGGCTCTTTGGTTGCTATGATACTCGCGGTCAGAAATCCTAATACGAAACGTGGCTCCAGATTAGCCGCTAACTGTTCTAGCCTCAACGAGCTTCATTTGACTGAAGCCGAATGTCTATGTCTATGTTTGAAACCCAGAAATGTCCCACTTTTTGACGCAGTTTAGTCAAAGTTTTAATCACATTTTTCATAAACTTACATATTTCCTCCTGCTCATTTTTCCGCAGTTGTTCCTCATGGCGTTGTCGTTTTCGTTCTTCTCCAAAGCGATGACCGGGTCGTACATGAAGAGCTCCATCACGCAGATCGAGAGGCGCTTCGACCTCTCCGCCTCCCACGTCGGACTCATCGACGGCAGCTTCGAAATGGGTACGAGGCGTAGAATTTGATGAGGTCAGATCTCAGACGGCGGGTTAATGCGGGAACGCCGGGTCGGGAGGCGGCGTTTGAAGTCGTAAAGTTTAGAAATGTGGTTAAGGTTTTGGTTTTGGTGAGGGTTAGGGAGATGTTTAGGTTTTTTTTAACACAGAACACAGTAGTAACTTTACACAACAAATTTGACAAGTACTAGCGTTATCTCAAATAACACTTTATGGGCAACAGTGGCTCAGTTAGTAGAGCGTTTGTCCACTGATCCAAAGGTTAACGGTGCGATTCCAGCTCCCACAAATGAATACTGCCTTTGTGTCCTTGGGCAAGACACTCAACTCACCCTGTCCTGAGCGTCTCTGTACACTGGTGTATGAATGTGCGAGTGGTTCCTTGATGTGAAGAGCTTTGAGGGACAAAAACTGACTATAAAATAACTCATAAACAATCAAAAACGTGATATTTTCGGACTGTTCATAGCAACAAAAGCTAACTCGTTACCGTGGCAACCAGAGCTACCTGATAACTTTTGTCTGTTCAAACGCACAAAAGAAACACAAACACACACAAGAACTATGTCACTTTTGAGAGATTTTTTGACGTTTTTGAAAGAAATAACCAAATTAAAACTCCATAAATGTTGAATCTTATCATTATTTCGCTGGGATTGGCTCATCCGCCACATTAATCTCATGACTTAAACTCCTTTCAGCACCATTTTTTGGAACAATTGTGAAAAAATCTGTTCAGTTTCGTTTATTGGCACTGACAGAGAAGACATTGAACTTTGCTGCAGTGTTTGTTTCATGTGAACAGGCCCAGTAATGACAGAGATATTCACATAAAAACCAGGTCAGACTGAACTCTTCTCTTGTTGCCGTAGGTAACTGTTATTGTTAGCGGTCGTCAGCCATTTTGGGGCCAAACTGCATCGGCCGAGGCTCATCGCTGCTGGTTGCACCCTGATGGCCGTCGGGTCGCTGCTCACTGGACTCACACACTTCTTCATGGGACGGTAAATATGTAAAAACTGAGCATTATTTCACATTTGGTTAGTACTGTATTTTCTGGACTAAACGTCGCTCTGGAGTTTAAGTCGCACCAGTGAAAAAAATGCAAAATAAAGAAGAAAAAAACATAAAAGTCGCATTTTTGGGGGAAATTTATTTTACAAAATCTGAGGCCAAGAACAGACATTTTATCTTTAAAGACAAATTATAATAATAAGACTAAAATAGAGAACAACAGGCTGAATATCAGTACAACACGCTAACGCTAACATCACACATTTATATTTATTCAGCTCCATGAAGCACAGACAGAACTGAACATGTGTCTGGTGTTTTAACGTCAGATATTAACAGTTAATCACAAAACTAAAGCAGAAAAAACAACAATTTTACTCTGGATCTCACTCCAAATCACTAAATCCACTGAATTCTTCATCCTCGGTGTTGCTTCTGAACAAATCCACCAACTCAGGAGGTATTTTCAATGTTACAGTAGTAGTAAATACTGGTACACAAGTCTAGAGCGCCCTCGTGTGGTTCAGTGTGGCAATAACGAGGATGTGAAATTATATATTTTACTAATTTCACATATAAGTCGCATCTGAGTATAAGTCGCCCCCTGGACAAACTGGTGTTGGGTCCTTAGACACTTCACCCACTTTGCTTAGTGTGACTGTGGTGTTTGAGTGAGTGTTGGTGGTGGTCGGAGGGGCCGATGGCACAGAGAGGCAGCCTCGCTTCTGTCAGTCTGGCCCAGGGCAGCTGTGGCTACAACAGGAGCTTACCACCACAGAGTATGAAATGGATGAATACTGGAAACACGCTATAGAAAAAGTTTAAAGCATCATTACAACAGGCTCTGTGCACAACAGCGCCCTCAGCCTCTCTGTTAGCGTCACTACTTCCTGTCCAGTTTGATTTGTATGAGTTTTTTGCAGAATTGCGCTAAAAATGAATAAAATTTAAAGATGAGGCAGTGGACAGAGAGCATACCACACTACACAAATAAAATGAATACTTGTGTTTGGGAAAGAGACATGTTTGCGTCTCAATGCTAACGGTAATGCTAATTTTGAGGCATAATAAATACTAAAACAACAACACAAACTGTATTCAGCATATACAAGCAATTAGGTGGTCTCTATTTTAATTAATCTGAATTTTAAGGTTGTTTACTTTCAGTTTTTTCTAAAGTTTTAATAAAAGTCACTGTTAGCTCTGAGTCAGTAGCTGCGTGGCTATGTACACAGAGCATATTATAGTGTTTTTGTCCTGGTCAAGTTCATTTTTAGGCTTGTTTCAGTTCATTAAAATGGTAAATTGACCATCAGAAGCATATTGTATAAAAAAGTTTTAAAAATCTAACTACACGGTCTGTATATCTGTGATGGCGGCTGTGTTGTTTCCTCAGATACGAGTACAGCTCTGTGGTTCAGGTTTTTTCATAACGACAGTGTGAGTGTGACGGCCTGTGTGGATCCTCTGATGGAGCCGGAGCTTCAGACCCCGACCCAGATCCAGACAGTAGAAGAAGACAGAGGTAAAAGCAGTTACACTCTCACTCTCACACAGACTCAACAAAAGGTCCTATATCACACAAAACTGACTCTTGTAGCTTTAAGTCATGTTCTAAAGCTGTTTCCTCCTCAAAAACAGACCTGGAGTTGTGTTTTGTTTCATTCACATGTTGTAACACTTTATCATTCGTCTGTAACATCTCCAAAGCTCAAAATGCTCTGTTCCACCTTGTGATGTCATGAAGTGGTAGTTTTCAAATTAACAGCTCCTTTTACCTTCAGTAGAGATTGACAATTCCAGAGCTGAAATGATCCAAATGATTCTAGTGAAGGTGTGTGGAGTTTAAAAACACTGTGGAGCACTTCCTGTATCACCACATGATGACATCACAAGGTGGAACAGAGTGTTTTCTGTTTGAGAGAAGAGCAGAGCTTAAATATGCAGGGAGAGAGTGTAGGGAGATTTATTCATATATTTGGTTTAATCTTACATTTTTGGACATAATATTAATCACACACTCATCTTTTATTTGCTTAAGTTTGTAATGTTTTTGCATTTATTTTATTATTTATTTGATGTTTTGTCTGTTCTATAGCGTAGCCTGTACATTTTTTAGACGTCAGTTATCCATAAATAATAATTAAAAAAAAAAAAAACAACACATTTTGCAGGATTATGCTCTCTACCTCACTGTTAGCGTCACTACTTCCTGTTAGCGTCACTACTTCCTGTTAGCGTCGCTACTTCCTGTTAGCGCCACTACTTCCTGTCCAGTTTTATCTCTGAGGTTTTTGCAGAGTCACATTAAACTGAACAAATGTTTAAAGATGAGGCAGTGGACAGGGAGGGAAATTGCAGGTGGGTTAGGGGTCAGAGGTCAGGGGTCAGAGGTCAGGGGGTTAGGGTCAGACAGTGGACAGGGAGCTGCAGGTGGATGTCACTGACAACATGTTAAACGCTACACAAATAAAATGAAAACTTCACCAGAGACAGTTCTATATTTAGAAAGAGACATGTTTGTGCATCAATGCTAACGCTAATGCTAATTTTGAGGCATAATAAATATTAAAACAACACCACAAACTGAAGTATTCTACATATGAAAATAATGGAGTAATCTTTATTTTAATTAATTTGAATAGGTTGTTATTTGACTGTCGACTGTTAGCTTTGAGACACAGTGAGCTAGCTAGCGTGCTACTGTGCACAGAGCCTATTTAATCCTTAAATCGTTCTTTTAGAGTTGAGTTGCAAAACAGTTACCGAAGGAATTGCACCTTATTTTGAATCTGATTAAAGTCGTCCGTCGGTAGCTTTGGTCCAACTATTCCAGGAATGTACTGATCCAGGACTGACCGTCTGCCCGTTTTACCGGGATTATCCAAGATTTCCATGTGCTACTTCCATAAACTCAGCACAATGAAGGAATACGGACACAGTTCCTGCTTTATTTGTACAGTGAGAGAAGTAAAATACTTCTTCTTTTGGTCACAATATTGTAGCTGATATGTAAATAGAAGTGAAATAGAAATAGTTGCTGATGACAGATCAAAGATTACAGAAACGTGGGCTGAGTAATATTTTTTGATGATTGGATTTGCGCTGCGGACTGAACAGAAGACGCTCTCCTCAAACCCATGTTCAGTCACAGTGTTTTTTCGTTTTGTTGCCAGATGTAATCATTTTCTCTCAGAGTGTATTATGTTCATGTCGATGTGCTTCAGAGTTATGGAGAAAATCTTGGACCATTTCAACAAAACCTTCATCTTCGGGTCATAATGTTTTTTCAAGTGTCTGTTTATGTTTGTGGAGCCTGACACACAAGGACATGTGACATGGTCACACATGTCATTTCAATATAATCTCAGGATGTCCCAAAGTAAATGGAAATTTCCATGTCTCCCAGAGTTTCTGTTGCAGCTAAAATGATTTTAGAATTATTACTATTAGGAACATGTGATGTTTTTGGATGTCACACACATGAATGTGGCTCTTTTTCCTTTGTTCTGTGGGTAAATCAAGAGCACAGAGTGTATATGTAAATGAACATAGCTAACCTGTTAGCCCCCGCATTCCAAATACAAAGTGAACATGGGCTCCATCGACTCAGCTCCAGTTCACTTTCTATTGAAAAACTGTGGACCCTCTCTCTGTGATGGTGCGTTCACATCGGGGCGTCAAGAACACGTTGGACGCCTCCAGTTGGACGCCTCCAGTTGGACGCCTCCAGTTGGATGCCTCCAGTTGGATGCCTCCAGTTGGACACCTTTGCATTTGAGGACAAACTCTTCTGACGCATGTCTTGGACGCTCTGGACGCACATCATCTTGACGCCCGTCCAGAGCGTCCGTTGCGTTCTGCGAGTGCCTTTGGATGTTTAGTTTTCTGACGCTCGGTGTGAACACAACATATCTGCTGCTGTCAGATTTTGGTCTTAAAATGTTTGTATTAACCCTCTACATGATCCTGGGGTTTTTATTTTACTGTTTTGTTCAGAAATCAAGATATGAACCTTAATAACAGAGAAATCAGGCGCCTTCTTTCACCGAGGTTGCTTGTGCTAGCGATAGCAAAATTTTTGATTGACAGTGTTGCTAAGCGCTCACTCGCTGCTAAACCAGTGGTGCAGGCGGGACAGGGCGTTACCTTCAACAGCTTCACTCCTGATTGGCTCTTTGGTTGCTGTGATACTCGCAGTTGAAATTTCAAATATAGAACTCGGCTCCAAATTAGCCACTATACCTGCTCCAGCCTCGATGAGCTTCATTTGGAGCTGAAGCTGTGGGTGACGTCACATTCACTCAGTCACTTCTTCACACAGTCTCTGATACAGACTCGAGGTTTCGTGCTCTCTCTGTCTCACATACGACTCTTGTTCTTGTGTTGAAGCCGCCTGTGTGAGAGACTCCGGCTCCTCCATGTGGGTGTACGTGTTCTTGGGAAATGCCTTACGTGGGATCGGAGAGTCTCCAGTCACTCCGCTGGGAATCTCCTACATCGACGACTTCGCTGAAGCTGAGAACTCCCCCTTCTACATCGGTACTAACGCCGCACGACTCCTCACAACTAGAACTGTCACGATCACACCATTTTCAAGTTTGACATATGACTGAAGAAAATATAGACCCTCTCTTTAATACCACATAGAAGTAAAATAGTATATGAAAACACGCAGAACTGTAAGAGGTAAACCCAAAAAATCAACACTGGGCTGATTTTTTAACGATATTAGCTTGTCCTATAAAAGCACCTGATGTTACACTTGATGCTGTTGCTTGTCTTAGATTAAAGCCGTTTATTCTGACGTTGACGTGTCTGATTGGCAGCTTGTCTCCAGACCATCACTGTCCTCGGGCCCATGTTTGGTTTCCTTTTGGGGTCGCTCTGTGCCAAACTCTATGTGGACATGGATTTGTGGATATGGGTAAGTAAAGTCGACACAGGGAGAGAGTGTGAACCAGTCATGTGGAATTGTCAATGATATGAACAGTGCTGGAAGAACTACTCCAGTTTGTTAAGCACAGATAGTGGACCAAAAAAAAAAAAAAACATACTCAAGTAAAAGTATCACATGAAAAACTCTACTTAAGTAAAAGTCGATCGATCTGTTTTTTTTATTTGTATATTTTTTTTGTTTTTCTCAAATGATGAAACTGTTAAAATAAACCCTCAGCAGGTCTCAAACTATAATAAAAAAAATACTTTTATTTTTCTGTCCAGTTTCAAAAATGTAGTGGAGTAGAAAGTACAGATACTGCTCTCAAATTTAGTAAAGTAAAAGTAAAAGGTATCCCCTTAAAATTCAATATTTAACCCTCTAGCGGTGCTATCGCTGCTCATAGAGTCGTTGTTGTCGGCTTTCCATCACCGTGACTCTAACCGATGGTGCTTCATGTAAATTCAAACTGCGTCTCAAAGCAGAGGATGAGGCTCTTTAAATATGTTACTGTCATTACGGTAATGCGCTTACGTCGTCCCTCGAAGACGACCAATCAGAGCGCAGGTGTCGCCGGGATTCTCCCAGTCAGTTATTGATGCATCAAAGGAAAAATAAGGATGGATAGAGGTAAAATAGTATGAAAAAAGGCAAAAGTACATGCTGATACTTCCTTTAACATGATTTTTATGGTTAAAAAAAGAAATAAAAGTCTAGCCGAGCTATAATGGTCTATAATGTGCTCAGTCCTTAAAGGGTTAAGTGAAATACCAGAGAGTGTTTGACCCGTAGTTCTTCTTCAGACACAGATTAAAAGCCAATTGGAAAAAAAAAAGTTGTAAGACTGGAGACACTTGGCTGCTCGTCCAAGCCGCTTCTTCAGTTCTAGTCAGATTCTGTTCAAGAAGGATTGTCTTTCCTCGAAACGAGCATCGTCGAGAGAGCTCCTCTGGGCCACAGTCTGCTGTCCATCTCCATCTCAAAGACACTAACCGCTCCTTTGAAGGTAGTGAGGTTCAGATCTGAGCCAGAGAAAAGAAATGGTTTGAGAGGAGAGTTAAAGAGGTCTTTTGTGTAGGAAAGACAATCCATCTTTGAACAAGAATGAGGGCCTGAGACATCATTATCTCCTATTTATCTCCTCCATCCTCAGACCCAAAGCAAACAAAGGAAACAAGAGAGAGTTTAGTTAGCTTCTCCCTTCAGACAGATGTAAGGCAGTGTCCTAAGCAGCCATAAGTACAGTACTTTACTACTTTTACTTGGGGGGTTTAATGGCGAGGTCTACAGCCAATCCTCTGTAAAAGAATGTGGTTTGGATCAGACAGAAGACGTTGTAGGAGAAAAAACATACATATATTTTTGTGTTAAATCATGATCTAGTCCTGTATCGCCAGCCCTAATCGAGACTTTCATTTTTGTCAACATCGCCCACCCCTAATGTGCATATATATTGTTATAAGTTGTCCTTGTTTCCTCAGACAGTGTGTCGATCACCCCCAAAGACTCTCGGTGGGTGGGGGCGTGGTGGTTGGGCTTCTTCGTCTGCTCCAGCCTCCTCCTCATCTCTAGTATCCCGTTCTGGTTCCTGCCGCGCTCTCTGCCCAAAGCCAAAACCCCCCGCCGTGTCTCGAATGCAGGGCCGAGTCTTTCCTGGACCAAAAGCAAGATTTAAAACTCAAAGACATCGCTAAAGGTAAGGAAAAATGTGCAAAAATAGTGCACAGCCTGGTCGTGCAAAGCTATGTCTGGTTTTCTTATTTCAGCAGCCAATCAGAGAAACACATGGTACGTCGTGTGTCAAAACAAACATAGCGTTTATGAGGATAGGGATAACTAAATGCTGGAAAAACGAAGCTTTAGTTTGTTCTAAAATGATACAAGATTACATGGGCTACAACAACAGCCGTCTCAACCATAAACTGTGTAAAAGAAGTGGAGTGTTTGGTCCAAATGAAGCTCATCGAGGCTAGAGCAGTTACAGCAGCTAATTTGGAGCCGATTTCTATATTTGGAAGTTTCATAGCAACCAAAGAGCCAATCAGGAGCGAAACCTGCTGAAGGTAACGCATCTTCCCGACCACACCGCTGGTTTAGCAGGGAGCGAACGCTTAGGAACACAATCGAACAAACCTGTTGCTAATGCTAGCGGGAGTGACCTAGAGGAAAAAAGGTCTGCCTGATTCGTCTGCTGTTAATGTTCATATGTTGAGTTACAGACACAATAGTGAAATAAAAACCCCAGGATTCATGTAGAGGGGTTAATACAAACATTTAAGACCAACATGAGTTGACAGCAGCAGGTGGAGAGAGAGGGGACACCAGGTTTTCTTTTTTGTAATTTTATTTTTGTTGAATTTTACATTTAGACAAATGTAAAAAACATTTAAACGGTAACCCAAAAAACAAACAGAAAAAAAAAAGGGGTTGTACTTTACTGTGTCACAAATTTAACAATCACAGGATCAGATAAATTCTGGTCTTCTAAGCAGAATAGAGGATTTCCATTTTTCTTTTCAAATTCCTTCCTTTTGGAGTCGGTTATACATTGTAATCTGTTCCATGATAAAGATTGAGTATACCAAGTGTGTGCCATTTGTCCAGGGTGGGGAGTTCCGCCTTTAACCATTTTTTTGTTATTGACTTCCGTGCCGCTAAACTCAGCATACCAAAGAGACCGGGGACACAGTTTTTTTCTATAGAAAGTGAATTGGGAGCCAGAGTCGATGAAGCCGGAAGCGCAGCCCATGATCACTCCTATTTTTAGAACGCGACAGCTAGCAGGTTTGCTACCGTACGTCCATTTATATAAACAGTCTATGATCTCCGACTCACTAAGGCCAGTCTCCAAAACAGACCCGGAACTGACCAATCGAACGTCCTCGTCAGCTTGTCGTCGTAGCAACCAAGTGTCACATACTAAAGCAGTTAACGACAACATACGAGTCAACTCTGAACTAAACTCAAAACATCAGATCACTACAGTATAAATGATTGACTGGGAGCTCGAGCCCAGACCCTCTCATGCTGAACAGAGAGAAGGACAGTCGGCTGACCAGGCTACGGAGTCATGGTCAATATTGTTTCGTGTTTTATTAAAGGACATGGCTCATAAATGCAGCAGTACACACGGTAAAGTAGAATGCAGAGAGTATTCAGACGCATTTACATCAGAAATGTAACTATTTCAGCTATTTGAAAGGAGTTTGCAGATCAAGAGTAGCTTAAACAAGTTAAAGTTAGAGTTTGTGTTGGGGTTTTTTCAGAGTACTTTTCTAGCAGCATGACTTCATCCTATTTGAGTAGTATTGTAGTCACAGTACTCTTACTTGAGGAAAAGTGTTGTTCCTCTTCCCACTGTGACAAAAAAGCTTTATCTTGACAATATGAAATGATTTGAACGTTTGCATTTCCTGAAAAAACTGTGTCAGAATGATTTAGTTTTTCAAATTTTGTGCATTATTTCATATTTTGGTCCTTCTAATTACTTTAAAGAGCCCATATTACTCTGTTTTCTGTTCTAATGTGTTGTTTCATTCTCACATGTTTAACACACAGACTTTGCAGAGATTTAGCCTGGCGTTCTTCTCTTAAACTGAAGAAAACACTCTGTTGCCACCTTGTGATGTCATCATGTGGTGATACAGGAAGTGCTCCACTGTGTTTTTAAACTCCACACACCTGATTTCTAGAATCATTTGGATGATTTCAGACCGTGGAATTGCCAATCTCTACTGAACTAAAGGTAAAAGGAACTGCTAACCTGAAAAACTACCACTTCATGACCATCACAAGGTGCAACAGAGCATTTTGAGCTTTGGAGATGTTAGACTAATAATAAAGTGTGACTCAAACATGTGAATGAAACAAAACACAACTCCAGGTCTGTTTTTGATGAGCATTATAACACGACTTAAAGCTCACAAGAGTCACTTTTGCGTAATATGGAGCTTGTCCCAAATACTTTTTCACTCTTACTTGATATAAACGTCTTGACCCACTACTTTGTACTTCTACTTGAGTACAGTATTTGGCTCGTGACGCCCCTCCTCTGACAGTTGCGTAACGATCAGTATAATTTACCCTGTGTTTCTGTTCGGTCTGTGCAGCCTTTCCTCCCATCTCTGAAGAGTCTGCTGGGGACTCCCACCTACTTCCTGACCCATCTGCGGCAGCGTCCTGAGGGCCAACTCTCTGATCGGACTCTTCACTTTCACAGCAAAAATACATCGAGCAGCAGTTTGGACAGTCTGCGTCTCGAGCCAACTTCCTCATCGGTAAAATTGTGTTAGTATTATTCGTACAAAAGATGAATCAATTGATCTTTTTTGTGTGTTTAAAGTGGAACTAAACACTGAACCATAGACTGGTGTAAAGACGTGGACTAAGCAATTTACAGTGATTGACGTCTTTTTGACCAATGAGCAGCTTCAAAATGATGGCGTAGTCCTGCCCTCTTTCTAGAAGCTTCCGTGACGTCTTTCTCTTTGCTCGTTGGTCGCATTTTTGGCTACAACTGTATTTATATGTGTAAAAAAGAATGGGACTGAGTGAGATTGTGTCGTCCCCCACACAGCGTTCAGCTCCAAATGAAGCTCGTTGAAAGCAGCAGTGTTATAAGGGTGAATCTTGCGTGTCGCGAGTATCATAGCAACCAAAGAGCCAATCAGGAGCGAGGCTGTTGAAGGTAACGCCCTTCCCGCCCACACTGCTGGTTTTTAACAGGGAGCGGAGCTTAGCAACGCGGTCAATCAAACCTGTTGCTAACGTTAGCGGGAGCGACCTTGGGAAAAAAGGAAGCTGATTGTGTCTGTTATTAATGTTCAAATCTTGAACAAAACACGAAATTAAATCTGTCAATGGACAAATCGTTGTAGGAGTGAAGACATTTGGCCGCTTCTTCAGTTCTGGTCAGATTCCTGCTGAACACTGCCTTATATCTGTCTGAAGGGAGGAGCTAACTACACTGAAACTGCAAACAGCTTTTTCGTTAAATAAGTATTTTTGTTTGGAAAGACAATCCTTCCTTAAGCAGGAAAGAAAAGGGGCTGAGACTTAATCTCTCACCAATCTACAACTCTGTCCTCAGACCCAAAACAAAGAGAACAATAGGAGGCTTGTTAAGGGTTGAATAGGGCCGTTTAAGATGAAACTGGAGACAATAGATGTTCACAGTTTCAGTGTCGTTAGCTCCTCCTTCAGACAGATATAAGACAGTGTCCAGCAGGGATCTGACCAGAACTGAAGAAGCGGCTTGGACGAGCAGCGAAAGTTTGTCAATGTAAAGTGAATTGGAGCCAAAAGTGCAGCCCATGATCGCTTCCTATTCGTAAACACGGCGGTTAGCAGGTTAGCTATGTCCATTTATATAAACAGTCTCTGGGTCCAGTCACAGGACGGTGTTTGTTTGAGTTTGTAGGTTGTGCACATTGTCATTTTGTGTTTTGCAGGAGTGCTGAACCTGCCCGCTGTGGCTCTGGGGATCTTCTTAGGAGGTCTCCTGATGAAACGGTACAAGCTGAGTATAGTGTCGGGGGCACAGCTCTCCTTCGCCTCCTCTTTCCTGGGTTATCTCCTGCTCCTGCTGCAGTTTGGCACCAAGTGTGTGTGACAACCTCCCAGTGGGCCGGACTCACCGTGTCCTACAACGGGTCAGTTGTTCTGATTTATTTTTGGTTTTTTGTCTGTCTACAACTGTATATGTTCTGTCTTTGTCTACAATGTTGTGTTTGTAAATGGTTCACTTGTATGTCTGTCTGGCTATAAATAAATAAATAAATAAAAAATAATAATAAATAAATAAAAACAAATAAATGAAAAAAAAAAAAATACAAAAACATAAAATTTAAAATTAATTAAAATAAATAAAAATTAAGTTAAAGAATTAAAAAAAAAAAAAAAAAAAAATACATAAAATAGCATTTTAACATTAATACAAATTAAAAATAAATAATAAAAAAAATAAATAAAACAAAATAAAATAAAAAATAATAAAATAAAATCATCAACATCACCAGATTAGGCAGAAAAATGAAGGGGTACTGAACCATTTGGGAAAAATATTGTGAATGTGATTAAATGTGTAATTTGTGTTAATATATGTTCAAAGTTTTAATTTGCTAGGGGGGGGTTTTGTTTGTGGAGAAAATGATGGTACTTCAAAAACTGCAGTCTTTGCTAGAAACACAGTGATCCAGCTTTTTCAGTTTCAATATCAATATTGATTCTGACTTTATGAACATAACGAATTAACCAGTTTAGGGACATGAAATGGCAAAATGTCCTTAAAACACAGTTAACTTATTTACACAAGAGATACAACTGTTACGTGTCCTTTAAGTAACTTGAATACAAGTTACTGATACTGTAGAGACAGAAAGATTCACTGTGTGTTTGCTCCGTGTGCGTCTGGTTGGTCGAGAGCTGAGGGGGCGGGGCACAGGTGTTGAGAGTCAGGGCCGGAGAGCCATAATTTTTGTTTCCCGTCAGTTTCACCTCCATTTACCATCTTACCATCGCCTGTTGTATCCATCCATGTCCTTTCTCTGCTGATAGCTCTGTGTGTTCAACAAATCACCACAAAACACATGCTGGATCTTCACGTATTTGTTTGGAATAATCTCCCAGCGCCTCACAAAGCTACGAACCCAGAACCCACTCCTGGTCCTGACTGCGGCTTCAAAGTTTGTCAAGGGAAGCCGCTAAAGATACCACACGATACCTGACCATCCCTAGTCTTTATGTTTTGCTAATTGTGTCCATACAAATTGTGATTCAATGACGCCCTAGTGTCTTGAAGTTTCCTGTCGTTCTCTGTGGGGTAAAGCGCTTCGAGTGACTTGGAGGTGGTATAGCGACATTCTAATGTGCAGAAGGAGCTGACTCTACAGTCTCGGGGCGGCCATTTCCAGTCCACGATCTCCTGGTCTTCAGGACTTTGGAAATCTGACACCAAATGTTGTATTAAGATCTTGTTTAAATAATACAGGATGTTAACAGTTTTCTTCCCATAAAATCCCACTATGTAAAATGAAAAGCTCATGTATGTCTCTCCCTGCAGTACCCGTGGCATCCAGCAGGGCGGCTCCCTCCTGTCGGACTGTAACAGCGACTGCATGTGCTCGTCTGAGGAGTGGGACCCCGTGTGTTCAGACAGTGGCATTACATACGTCTCCCCCTGTTTGGCCGGATGCATCAGCTCCTCTGGATACGGCAAGAACACTGTAAACACGCTATAATAATACTGCAAACGTCTGATGTTGATACTCTGCAGCTGTGGGGGTGAAGCTAACAGGAGGCACTGCTCTGTCTGAGGCTTTTTAGACTTTAATTTGAGCCAGAGACACGAGACAAGTCAAGACAAAATAAGCTTTTCAGAGCTTTTAATCATGTTATAGTTGTTTCTTTCTCATTTTCCCTCTTGAAGTTGTTTTTGGAGTGATTCATGTTTGAGTTTAATCTTTAATCGCTTATTTTCAAGACGCCATTTTTGCCGATCAACCAACGTTTTCACCACCACCAGTACACGCTCGCTGTGACGTCTGCACTTCGTTCTCCAGTTTAATTTTCTTAATCAGTGACATATGCAGGATTCTGCAGCGTCCCGTAGTTGTTTTAGTACAAATGAAAAAAAGCCCACTACTCGTCAGTGTGTGCAGCTGTCCATAGGGGGCGCTAACTCTTTAGTCAGCTCATATTGGGCACGGCAGTTTTCTAACGCAAAAGTCAGCGGACACGTTTCTTTATTAAGTCGTTTTAAATAAATATATTTAAAATGTCCAAATTATAATAAGTATCCAAAGTACAATAATAAGTATTCTTAAGTCTGTGATTTTGTTGGGAAACTGTCAGTTAAATAGCAAAAGAAATAGCAAATAGCAAACTGGAAAAGAAAACTGTACTAGCAAAAGAAAACTGGACAAATCGTTATAGGAGTGAAGACGTTTGGCCGCTTCTTCAGTTCTGGTCAGATTCCTGCTGGACACTGTCTTATATCTGTCTGAAGGAGGAGCTAACGACACTGACACTGTAAACATCTATTGTAACTACAGTGAGCTAACTCACCTTTGTTTCCAGTTTCTGTTTGTGAGTTAAGTCTGTCGTGCTGCCCTAAGTCTGCACTGTGCCTGAGTCATACTTGGCATAGTCATTCAAGCCCTAATGACTGATTTCACACTTATTAGCGTCCAGCTAATCCCAGCGTGAGGATGGAGTTATAGAGAGGTGATAGATGATGTCTAAGGTTTAGTTTGTTCAAGTAAGGATTGATACATGTAACTTAATGACTAATGTGTCATCTTGTGTACATTTGTCACTTGCTATGTTGCTGTTCACCAGTCATGACTTTGTTGTTTTGCCAGATTTTTTTTGTGAAATTTTGCATGTTTTTTTTTTTTTTTTACATCATATAAACGTGCATTGTGTTCTGCGTCCTGATTGGCTGAGGGACTGTAGACCATTGTGGTTCTGCGTCCTGATTGGCTGAGGGACTGTAGACCATTGTGTTCTGCGTCCTGATTGGCTGAGGGACTGTAGACCATTGTGTTCTGCGTCCTGATTGGCTGAGGGACTGTAGACCATTGTGTTCTGTGTCCTGATGGCTGAGAGACTGTAGACCATTGTGTTCTGCGTCCTGATTGGCTGAGGGACTGTAGACCATTGTGTTCTGTGTCCTGATTGGCTGAGGGACTGTAGACCATGTGTTCTGCGTCCTGATTGGCTGAGGGACTCTAGACCATTGTGTTCTGTGTCCTGATTGGCTGAGAGACTGTAGACCATTGTGTTCTGCGTCCTGATTGGCTGAGGGACTGTAGACCCATTGTGTTCTGCGTCCTGATTGGCTGAGGGACTGTAGACCATTGTCCATCAGTCTCCTCCGTGTCTCCTGTACAGTACAGAATGTGTCAGACAAATTTACATAAATGTTGGATCAGTGTGACTCTGAAGTGCTGTATGTTTCAAGTTCAAGTTTTCTCCCCGACAAAAACCCACAATGTCGATGAAACGTTCTGCACTGACAAAGGCACCGACGAAGGTTTGAACTTTGTGTTTAAACAAGAGAGAAATGTGAGAAAATGTTACTGCCTGTGTGAGAAAAGTGTATAAAGTGTGTGTGGTGAGGGGTTTTTAAAGACAAACATATAGAATAACTGTAAAAAATAAAGCTGATACTTCATGTTCTTGTTATCAACACATTTGTCATATTATTTCTCTTGCAGGTGTTTAATAACTGCAGCTGTGTGGACATGTCGTACCCGGCGGGCAGCAGCAGCTCGGTGAAGTTGGGCCAGTGTCCTCATGCCAAAGACTGCACCCGGAGCTTTAAGTCCTACATGGCCGTGTCTGTGCTCAGCTCCTTCATCGCCTCTCTGGGGATCACTCCAGGATACATGGTCATTATCAGGTCTGCAGACGCACGGCTCAGAGCTACACTACGAAGGGAGGCAGGTCGCTACGCTGGGGCACATTTCAGATCGCTATGGTAACGGTGGAAGCAGATGACCCGGTCCGATCAGTGGAGATGGTTCGACGTGGATTTTTTGAGCTGATATCGATGTCTGATATCTGTTTTACTGCTGTGGCCGATATAAAGCTTCTAAAATCCACGGCAAAAACCACATTTATTATAAGATATAGTAGTTTAGAAATGTACTTTTTGCTTTTGTGGTAATAATAAAAACAGAATGCATTGATCTGGGAAATAAACGAACATTTTTACTCATGAGGCTGTTCAAAAATACAAATCTGAAGCGAAGACAAACTGGGAATGACACTTTTCTACACAGCATAGACTGTTTATGTAAATGGACCTAGCCAACCTGCTAGCCACCGCGTTCAAAACAGTGCAGTGTTGCCAAGTGCCCGCTCCCTGTTAAACCAGTGGTGTGGGCGGGAAGGGGCGTTACCTTCAACAGCCTCTCTCCTGATTGGCTCTTTGGTTGCTATGATACTCGCAGTCGGAAATACAAATACAGAACTCTGCTCCAAATTTGTTCACTACGGGCGACGTCCACTTCTTTACACGTCAGTGAGTCCAACCCGGGTGTGTCCCAGTTTTGAGTTTTAAAAGTCTGGTCCCTCTGTTCATAAAGCGGTGAACAAAATCATGTTTTTCCCGCTGTATTCAAAGGCTCTAATGCTACTCCAACTGCACCTCTTAAAATAAGCATGGGTCATTGTACAGAAATGTATTTTTGTTTATAGTTTAGTAGTAGCTTTTATAAAGTAATAGGCCTAATTATAATCACTGCGTGGCCAGATTTTCAAAACCCCAAACTGGGACACAGCCAGGCTGGGTTGTTTGGTAATAATAAAGCTGTGAAAAGAGTGTAATTAAAAATAATCCCATGCACTCGCTCCATTCATGACTTATTCACATGTTGTAGTGAGTCGGTTTAATCTGAGAGACTTGAGTCAGTACAACTGGAGCCATATATTTTTGTGCCTCTGATCATTTTTAAAGCTTGTTTTTCTGAATTGTGGCTGAACAAATGACTAGTATGCCTCTCTTTATTTTTGGCATGGATCAAATTGGTCAGAAATAGGTTAATTTCTTGTGTAAAACTGGGACAAATCACTGGTTTTGGATGAATCTTCTGGGACAGGGGACACAAGGCTCAAACCTGGGACTGTCCCGGGTCAATGAGGAGTCTGGTCACCCTGTCTATTTCTACCCAGGACCCAGAATTCTGTGCTACACCCCTGGATGGCCCACTCTTGTCCCATGAGCACGCACAGAGACTGAAGCTCAAACTGTGGCTTTACTTTGTCGGTTTAGCCTCATGTTGCTAAACCGGCTTTGTGGCGCTCGTTAGCTCAGACTTTGTGAATTCAACTCAGTGAATCAAAGTCTGACCATGTCCCACACCAGCTCCGTAGATTGTTTTTCTTTCAATAATCACTAATATACCTTTTGTTCCTGCAGATGCATCGTTCCTGAGCTCAAATCGTTAGCTGTCGGTGTAGAGGCGCTGGTAGCGAGGACTCTCGGTAAGCTGGATGCCCTTCCTTACACACTGTACTTCAGTCACATGAGGCCTATAGTGATGCTTTTGGAAGTGTTTGGGAGTTTTTTAATAGGTTCTGTTCACACTCATCCAAATTTTAAAGACCTGTATTACGCAAAATTGACTCGTGAGCTTTAAGTCATGCTCTGTTTCCACCTTGTGATGTCATGAAGTGGTAGTTTTCAAGTTAACAGCTCCTTTTACCTTTAGTTCAGTAGAAATTGGGCAGAAATGATCCACATGATTTCTAGTGAAGGTGTGTGGAGTTTAAAAACACAGTGAAGCACTTTCTGTATCACCACATGATGACATCACAAGGTGGAACAGAGTGTTTTCTGTTTGAGAGAAGAATTCAGCCTAAATATGCAGGGTTTGTGTGTTAAATGTAGTGCAGTAGAAAGTACAGATACTGCTCTCAAATGTAGCGAAGTAAAAGTAAAAAGTATCTTCTGTAAAATGTACTTAAGTAAAGGACAGATACCTCACATTTTTACTTAAGTACAGCTCTTATGTCCCACCATGGCATTAAATGGATCATGATATTAATAAATGAGACACTCTCAAACTGCCGTGAAAGTGTCAGTTCGAGGTTTATCCCCTTTAAAATAATCTTGTGGTAAACGAGTGAAATATACTTTGTGTTTCCAGGTGGGATTCCTGCCCCTGTTTATTTCGGAGCCTTGATCGACTCGACTTGTGTTTAAGATGGGCCGTTAAAAAGTGTGGAGGAAGAGGAGCGTGCCGCATTTATGACTCTGACATGTACAGGTACAAAAATAAAAACAAAAACACTGGATTTGAATATTGTCGACAGCTTTGGTTCAGTCACGTGACACTGTCCAACTCCCAAAGAGGTGGAAGTACGGCTCTGAACGAGCTGGGGCAACAAATGGAATTGTGATTTTTTTGACAAGCATTGTGATTTATTTTATTTTTATTTTATTTTTAATTTTATTAATTTATTTTTAATTAATTATTTAATTTTTATTCGTATTTTTGGTTTGGATTGGATTTGATTGAACTAAATTACATTTTATTTCATTTATGTATTTTTTTTTTTATTTATTTTATTTTTTATTTTATTATTTTGGTTTGGTTTTGATTTTAATGCAATGTTTTATTTTAGTTTTGTTATTTATTTTTATTTATTTTTGGTTTTGGTTTGTTTGTTTTGTTTGTTTGTTCTTCTTTTTTTTTTCTTTTCATTTTATTTATTTATATTTAGGCTCAGTTCAAATTTCACAGCTTTAAGAACTGACAAAAAAAAGGAAAAAATCTCGATATAAATTTTGAATTTGGGGCAGAGTTCCATATTTGGAATTGACTGCGAGTATGGCTCAGCCACTGTCAATCAAACCTGTTGCTAATGCTAGCATGAGCGACTTTGGGGAAAGAAGTCGCCTGACTTGTCTGTTATTAATGTTCAGATCTTGATTTACAGACAGTTAATACGAACATTTTAAGCCCCAACATGACGAGCCTGACAGCAGCAGTTACAGAGAGAGAGGCCACAGTTTTTCAATAGAAAGTGAATTGGAGCCAGAGTCGATTAAGCCGGAGCTATGTCCATTTATACATACAGTCTGTGGCTAGTAGTTAAGACCCCACAGAAGTAAAATCCCCCCTCAGAAGTACATAAACCCGTGCTCTCCCTCGTTGCAGGATCATCTTTCTGGGTTTAACCACAGGACTAACAGGTTCTTCATACATCTTCATCATCGCCGTCATCGTCCTCCTCAGACGACAGTACAAAAAACCGACGTCCGAACAAAAAGCAAGACCCCGTCAAAGGAGTCGAGCTTCGCAAGCCAACAAGCTCCGCTCAAGTCTGCTCGAACGTCTCCAAAACGGCAAAAACTCCAACAGGAAGGTACTGCAAAACCCACGAGAGACGCCTCAAAAACCAGTCCAGTGTCCACCAGGGGGCAGTAGTCCTGTAACAGAGGATAGTACCAACACAACCACGTCGCAAAAATCAGGAGACTGGTGTCAAGGAGAAATGAACTCTTGGGTTTTGACTTCTGTTAGTCACGTTACGACTCCTTTTTCTTGTAAAATGCTGAAGAAAGGAAACACATTAATCCGATGTTTTTAGTGCTGGACGCTACTACAGATTATCACTAGATTAAATGAATGTATAATAATATATAGATCTTGTTATAAATGTGTAAATTGACTTAAGTTAAGATCTGTTTGTCTGTGTAAAGAGATTATTGATAGTAAACGTTATTCAAACAGATAAAGCTACAGTACAGCGAAAGGCCCTCTCATACTTCCTGTCCAGATTTATCTCTATGAGTTTTTGCAGAGTTACAGTAATAAAATGAAAGAAATATTTAAGATAAGACAAAGAACATAAATAAATGAACACTTCTGCGTCGAGAAAGAACAGTTTGTGTTCAATGCTAACGCTAACGCTAATTTTGAGCCTAAGAAAATATAAAACAAACCAAAAATTGAAGTGTTCTACATATAAAAATACTCGGATAGTCTCTTTTTTTTAATTAATATGAATTTTAGCAGGTTGTTTATTTTGTGTTTTCACAATTTTAATATAAAAATGGCTGCTAGCTTGGGGTCACACAGTGAGCTAGCTTAGCATGCTTTTGTGGACCAGAGCATCGTATTAAAGTTTACCGTAACCTTAATAAGTAAGTGCAATTACAAACGGACACTTTCACTATCGTGTCTATCGGCGTCGGTTGGAGCTTTTTTATTTTTTTTTCGACCCATGGGCGCAAATGGGCGGCCATTTTGAGCTCGCGCT
>JAIEZT010000056.1:0-59863 GCA_019594935.1 Periophthalmus modestus
TCACTTAGGCTAATTGGACAAGTCAATAGGTGCCATTATGGGCAGTTTTGTTTTAGATTTGTTGTATTTTCGAAAACGTTTTGATCCCAGTGCAGGCTGGATTGTCACGATGTTGGTTGTGTTCAACCCAACTTGGAATGAGAGCAGTTATGATTTAAAAAACATAGCTAGTAATCCTGTTGTGTTAATACAATTTCAGACTGGTGTCTGGAAAAATGTGCTTTTCTGTCCAGCGATATGTTAAGGCCCCTGCTGCATTGTTCCTAAAGGCTCCAATTGTAGAGGAAATTTGGCTATCGCCAGTGATATCAATATGCTGGTTGGCTACACATCCAGGAACACTGAGAATGTGACTCGACAACTTTGATTCATAATTTTAAAAACATCACTCTATTAAGGATACACCGGGCGAAACAATAAACAAATGTAGTCAACAAAGCGTGTAGCTAAATCAAGCTTAAATGTCAATATGCACAGACTTACTGTACAGTCTCTAAGACAGTAGTCTTGCGCAATGAGGCATTTGGTCAAAAAAGAACTATCCATGCTAAATGATTCATATTTTCTATATTGGAACTAATCTTTTCGTCTCCTAAAAACTGATTATCGATATGTCAATTTTATCATAAACACAGACCAAGCAGGTAGTCTTCGGATCCAACTTTATTTCCATTCGTGTTGCCATTTGAGGGGACTTCACACTCAAAACTAATGGGAGTCCTTCCTAACTTATATGAGAACATGACAACGACGGAAATTTTTTGGTTAAAAGTAACGCAAACTATAAGTCAATGCAATGGTCCATGTTTCTTGTATTTAATTATAGCTAAAAATACACCTCCATGGTTCACCCGGACGGGCCTTCATCTCTTACTAAAAAGATTTTACGGTTTACAGCCGCAATGGTTCGTCACTGTGACTGTCAGTGGAACAAAGGACATGAAGACGGGTCACCGGAGCAGGAGAACACGCCCAAACATGTGCCAAGCCGCTGTGGCCCTCTGGGATCAGAGATCAGATCTGTGCTTTTGCGACTAAACCAAAACTAGTGACCACGCCAGGATGTTTCCCCTAGCACAGAACCCAAAACTCTGCTGTGCTTTTTTTTTGTTGATAATCAGTACTAAAAGAAGTATGTGGCGATCGTTCTAATACCTCTTTACTTAGTTAAGCATCAGAGGGCTCTAATATGACTACTGCATTCTTGTAGTGTAGTAGTTCTAGTTTACTAAACTATATTTATCATTCAGACATATAAGTGCATAAGACTTGAGTAAATAATTACTTAATTGTTTAAAAAAACCAAAAAAGCCTCTAAAAGCGAATCCCCCTTTGGAGTGTCATGTTTCAGCTAATGACTCTCTTCAACAAAATTGCAATTCTGACTATGTGATTACATTGGAAAAAACGTTTGGTTGTGCAAAAGGTTTAATTTCCCAATCCATGTTTGGAAAAAATGAATGATTACAGTGTGCTCATGATGACCCCATGCTTTATTTCTTCTTTTTATATTGAAATTTTAAACAGATACAAAAATATTTCCTCTAAAATATTACCCTTTTTTATTATCCACGCTGGGGACAGGGATGGTGCTCGGATGTGTGGGTCCCGTGGGAAGGCTTCTCAGTAGTATTGTCTAAGGGTTGGACTGCATTTACGAAACCACGGTGAGGATTACAATCTGATTCAGAGCATCCTCTTACTTATCATTCTGCAAATCACTGGCCTCCTGCCATGTGAAGTATTATTTTTGGCTCAGACCTCCATATGTGAGTAGAGTTCACTATGGCATGGAGGAGGAATTCTGGATGAGTTGACCTCTGATTCAGATTCAAGTTTCGCAGAAACATGCATTGAGAATTAAATAGAACTACTTGAGAACAGTTAACATTAAAGTGATTATATTGGATAAAGTGCGTATTAGCTGTGCACCCTGGATATGATATAGAATGACCATTATCTTTCACTAATTTTTGAGGAGTCTAAGTGGTACATGGTGAAAAGACCATAAAGGACCCCTCATTTTTCAGAGCTATTTTTAATCTTATGTACATTGTGGATCACAACAAGTTGATCCACTTAAAAAGAACAACAACATAAAGTACCATGTTTAAAGTAGAAATGTGCAATACCTTTTATGTGCTTGAGTAGTTCTGTTGGACAAGATTTCTAGGCTACCGGGGAGATGTAGATTACAGTTTTACATAATTTTCCTGTCCTCGCCATTCGACTGACCAACATTTCGCACAGTTTGGCAGCTCCTTCCTTTTTAACTTGTGATGTAACATCCTGTGAATGAAATTTGATATCCAGCGTTTTGTGTGAGGACTCAGAAAGACAGGACTTACTTAACATAACAAGTAAATAGGACTTACTTAACATACAGTAATACAACTCCACGAAATGTTTTTGATGAGGGAACAAAGTTTATAACATGGGTAAAGCTCAATTTACCCATTGTTATAGCTCACGGGCGACACGTGGCTCAGTGGATGGTACAGACTTGGCAGCCGCGGACCCTTGTTTCCATCAATCCGCCCCAGGGCAGGCTGTGGCTACAATTGTAGCTTACCATCACCAAGTGTGGAAGTTGAATGACATAATGACTATATAATGTAGCGATTTGAGAGGTTTTTGACAAACCTGTACAGCGCATTACAAGTATAAGACATTATCATTATTCTTATTATGTAGCATAATACATTTCCTTTTTTCACATATAATGTGCATGAATGTCAGATAAGAAAGTAGTAAGTGCAATCCATCAACCTGTAATTAACTGTTGCTATTATAACACCTAAGTTGTCATGCATTTCTATAGGTTGGTTATTTATTAATGGCTAATAACTAAGCTCATTCAACCAAGCTCCATCTATTAACATTATAATTAAAATACTAATTTGTGTGTCACCTCTTTCCACCACATAAATGCACACTCAACACCCTAGTGGCTATGATTAGAATACTATATAATACCATATTTTTTCTCATTGACATTCCTCACAAAGAATCACCCAAACCTCACTTTAGGACAGGCCAGTTTTTTTACAACCTTGCATGTTTGTATTTCCCATCCACACCCTGCTGTCAAGTGCACAAAGCCGTCCTATATATTACACTATATCTACTAATCATTCAATCTATGGATGGAAAGAAACAATCATGTTTTTGAGGCTCAATCAGTGCGTACCTTTTCCTTGCACTAAATAGTGATTTATAAATTTTATTTTTTTTGTAATATTTAAGCCTAAATGATGGACACCTGAGTAGTTGAACTGAATAAATTAACATCCATGACCATTACCGATACTACTTTACTGTAGTAGTGTTTAAAGATACTGTACCAGATTTTTTTACCTTTTAGACTTTTTTATCTTAAAAACATGAAAACCAAACTAGTTTAATTTTAAAACGGTCTGCTGTGGTCCAAAGCTTATTCCTCACTTACCTCATGAATTCCAAGAATACTAATTATGCATTGGGGGAAGCTTTTCAACAACTTCACCCAGGGCCAGAGCAGTTTGCCATCACGGTAATGCAACAACAACTAGCAGCGTAAAAACACACTTCCTGATTTTCAGACACAGAAACTGTTTAAATTAAATTCAATTGTACACAGTGGGTTTATTTTTGACCTCAAAAACTGCTTATATAATATTTGTAGCTGGAGCACAAGCAAAAGATTTAGCTCAAATAGATTTATGGTTGGCCACATTTTTACAACATGGGTTAATTTAGGTAAGGTCACTGAGAGATTATCCCTACTTTTCGGGTTATTCTAATCAGTAGTAATAATTCTAGTTTCAGTATTTGATGTTTAATTGTGATATGTTTTCTTTAGCAATATATCGTACTTCGAAATTTATTGTTGTGACATGAGGCCTAAATCCAACCGCCGTTCTCCCCCTCCGAGATATCATACCTTTCATAGCAGCAAGTGAAGACAAATGTTGCCTGCTTGTTTTGGGGGCCAGCCCTCCAGAGGGCGATTCATATTAATAGTTTGGATGGCAGAGGAGAGCGGCCATTATGCACACTCTATAAAAGGTTAGGCAGAGACGTGACACACGTGCCACTGTGAGCGAAAGACACGTGGACAGTGACACTGCAGCAGGTGCATGTCCTCTCAGCATCCATAGCGACCCGCTTCAATCACGTAGCCCAATTAGGCATGGTGGTATGGTGCTTTATATTTTATGCTAATACGATTACAACCATTTAAGGTTAATTCACTAGAGCAAAAACTTATAATTACATGTGTATACTAGATATAGAGAGGATCTAGTGGTGTGCAGTGATATAAAAGTAAATGAGTCAGGGTGTATGTGCTGGGCGGCATTTTTCGTTTTCCTTTGGTTGACTATGAATTTTGGGGAAATAATATTTTGACCTGACATTAACTGAGCTGTACTTGATACTTCTAGATACACTTACTTCAAACTATGTATAACAAGCAAATAACATGCTAGAAATGGCAATGATGGCATATGAGGTTGTATATGCATATTTTTGTAAACAAATATGTAAAATGTACTTCAGCCTCACAGCAAGAAGGTTGCAGGTTCAATCCCTGGGCTGCCATGGATTCTCTCTGGGCACTCCAGCTTCTTCCTACAGTCCAAAGACAGATATTATATAGGTGAACAGGGTACAATTTCAATGGTAAAATGGGTGGTTTTTGTGATTGTCGTGGAGTTAACCAGGGATTTTATAGGCTGAATCCCACAGAGAAATAAAGCACCAAGGACAGCCCTAAACTGTAATGGACTATAAAATGAATGGATGACAAAACAAAAACATGCAAGGCTGTCATACATCTATACATCTCTGGTCCATCATTGTAAATGTCTGATATTGTACAGTAAAATGGATGAAGATATTACCCAACCAGTACAGTTCAGGCTAGCATGTAAACAACATGGTCTTAGTGTTCTGGTCTCCTAAAAAAACAAACAAATAAAAATAAATATAATTAATTAATTTTAAGGGATGATTAGAATGGTAACACTGGCTATGGTGAATTCAGTTTAGACTCTTCACCCCAAAACAGAAAACCATAGCTAAAGGCATTTTTCAGATTCAAGTGCCCCAAAAAAATGTTTTGATGTCATCTAATACACTGCCTTTTTAAACACAAAATAGTGATGGGGTAGGTCCCTAACTAGCATCATTGCACTAAATCACATGCTCTGGTGATTGGCAGAATCCCAGTTAAATCCATATTCTATTCCTCAAAACTGCACTGATCTATGCCTGCCTGTCAGCCACTGGTCAACACCCATATATCTTAAAGAAAGTCCTTTTCTATATCAAACACTATAAAGTAGTATAATTGTTTAAGCTTGTATATTTGAAAAAATCCTAATAAATATTGGATCCACAGAGAAGACCTCTTTTTTAGGAAAAATATCCCCCTCATCCAGCTCTGGCACTCCAGCATGATCAATGGTCCTTTTATAGATTTCTCATTTGTGTTTATCTTCCTGAATGTGCTTTTCTCCCATTTTGGGTCTTAGCACAAATCACCTGTCTGTTTTGCTGCCAACAGCTACCTTCTACCCACTCAAAAACCAAGACTAGTGATTAGCGTCCTCCAATAAAAGTCCCCTCAGCAGTATCTAATTGAGGATGCAGTGGGATATGCAGTGGAATACATAATCTGCCATGAAGATGTACTTGCCAGAGCTGTGAACACTAAGATAGTGCTGTAGGATGTAGGGGTATAATATATCACTATATTGTGATCCCCAGTTTGTTCATACAGTAGTCAACTGCATGCTTCTGTATTGCTACATTGGCATGAGCATTTATTGAATAGTGCACCATGCATTGATAGTGCAGTATCTATATGTCGTAATGCACGTGGTACATTCACTAATATCACAGACGAGCAATATATGGATTATTTCATTTATCGCCATAACTGGGATATTGATGTACTCAGAGCTCAAGACACGGGAGTCAAACCCAGAATCCTCTCTCTATGAGATGTGAGTGTTAGCCATCAGCCACTGTGCCCAAACTTCGACCTCATGTAGCTACCACTTTGATCCTGTGTGCTGTTCTAAATCGCTCAGGTTCTGTTGACAAATCATCCCACTGCAATGTTCCTCTCTCCATCTGCCTCTGCTGTCCTATGTCCTATGTGTGAATGTGTAGCACTCCTTAAAAATACACTACATTCTCTGTTGACAAGACATAGAGAGATGGAACAAGAGGCCACTATGCCGTAAGAACAGTTGCAATGCTGAGGTGGGCACAACTGAACCAAACACTTAATTAAAGTAAGATACAACTAATTGATTCCACAATTAGTTGAAGCAGACAGCCTGGTGCATGCACCTGACAGCACGGTGTGCTTGTAAGTTATGAACAACTGTACTGATTATATAATTGAATCACTGATAAGATATGATCTGATAGATCAAAGTAGTACCAGCCTGTTGTTGTAACTAACACAAAATGCTGATGGCAACCAGCCCCCCCCCCCAAGTCCCCCCCCCCCCCCCCCCCCCCTAGACACCCCCCCCCCCCCCCCCCCGACCCACATTTGATATTCCTTGGCTGACACTTTAAAATGTATGCCATCCATGTTGCAGAAGGGCACTTTCTTGAATCAGTCTAAAGATATATTAACATATCACCTAGTTTGGTAATATCTTTATATTGCTATCACTATATTAGCTTTTACAACTTGCACTGGCCTGCACTAGATGCTCCCAGCTAACTGAATTTGATGACAGGAAATGGTAAAGATTTATCAAGCTCAAAATGAACCTGCCTCAAAAGCTCCACATATAAAGAGGGCAGATAAAAAAATGGCACAGTAGCGTCCCTTTTTCTATTTGGTTGACAAGGAATGAACTACTGGTACCCCATTCTATAATCTTAAACCCACACTTTTTTTTCAATGACACCAACGGTCGAGGTAATTAGCGTCTTTTGGCTCATAAACGATTTCCATGTTTCACGCTTTGTAAGAAACACTGCCTACCATGCCTTTAGTGCTGAGAGAACACACCTCCATCTTTTGGCAGCAGGCAGAGTAGCACAGTGTGAAATTGCAGAGCTCCGTGGCGTGAAACGGCACAGGAGACTGTATCCATGGCTACTCCCTTCGTGGACCGGTAGAACATAGTGCCAGGGGAGGGACCATCGTCGTCGGCTGTTTTAGAAGCAGTTCACACTCCAAAACAATGTGACCTTCCTCTTGTACTTTTACAGGAAAGTCAAACTCCCTAGACCACTTTCTTTTCAACTTAACAAACTCATTTCCGTGATGTAAAAAAATAACCATTTATTTCTGCATGGGTTTTCAGAATAATGAGAAAACGTTGTAATAGTTTTCCAATTCTGAATTGTCTGATTGTAGGGGACATATTTGTAGCAGTCTAATTACAAACAAGTGTATATTATAACAGATGACAAAAAATGATGTTTTATTTGGTCTTTGAGATTTTGTTTTAAGATCATCTGACAATTAAACAGTAAAGGCCAAATGAATAAAGAACAACATGGCTAGACATATTATGGCTATGCCATATTCTACAATTTCAAAATGTGGCCAGATGTAAACTGAGTCTCCATAGGCAAAAGAGACACAGACTAGCTGCATCTGCAGATTTAGGATTCATAGCTTTGTGCCTGAAAAGTTGTGAACATGAATATTAAATCAGGATCCATGATCAGCAAAAGCAGCAGAGTGAAGAGCCCCACGAGGAGCAGATGACACCATATTGAAGCTGTTAAAAATTCAACATGTTTTTGTGTTCATTTTTACATTTCCCATAGAGTCAGGAAGAGGTCACAGACATTTTCAGACATTCTCAGCATTCATAATTCAACATCTGATTCATGTACTGGAACATTGGTTAGTCAGCAAATAGTTTTTCTTATTAAAACTTTGATGCTGAACAATTCTTTAAAAATGTATAACAATGAAGAAACAATCTTGATTAGTCAGGAATTACAAATGGTGTGGAAAAATCATATATACACTACTACCATGAAAAGATTTAGCTTCACAGAGACCTGCCCAGATTGGGGACAAGAAGAACTGCAGTACTCAAGTTTTTTTTTTGTTTTTTTTTACATAAACTTGAGTACTGAGTAGCAATTTGGACTTAAATATATTTAAAGTCTGATTTATGAATTCATGAATAGTATTAATGACAGACAAAACATTAAATCATGCAGATTCTGGTATTTTCAAAGAAAAGACATCACATTTTAAATAAAATATATTTAAGGGAAACTAGTAAAAAGCACATGTTCAAATATTCTCACTGCTCAGACATGTTAATTTTGCTCATACTAAGTTGTTGTTTTATTTTCAGTGAAAATGATCTGATTAATATAATTGCCACACTCAGTTATTCAAACTTTATAGTCCATTAACACTTCCTCCAACCAGATATTGTTTTTCATCTACTTTTACTGTAATTAAAATTTGAAATGAGCTTGTAGCATCTAGAAGTTCTACCTGCTCAGGAGTTACTCCTAACTTTAAATCTTGGAAAGTGTCCAGAATACTTTCAAATGTAATCCTTAATGCTAATGCAGAGCTAATCTAACAGCTCAGTCATGTTCAAACTCCAGTCTTCTCTATATCCTTTATACTGGCACTAGACCAACCCATTAATATTAAAGGCTATGGCTATGAGTTTGCCATTTAATAATGAGTGTGGGAGCTCCAGACCTCAGAATTGGAGGCTGTGTGAGCCAGTATTTTTGTACTCTTTTTTAATCCTGAAGCCTAAGATGCTGTTTTAGTCAAAGTCCTGGTTCTAGCCCTGGGCCCAATCTCCACATCCACACACTCTTCACAGTGGAGATATTGAATACATATGGGGAGCATTAATGAGTTGTCTTGTAGATTACCGTGAACGGTCTTGATGCGGCCGCTGCCTTTGGTGCAGGTCCATCCCGAGCGGTTGAACAAGAGGCTGCAGAGCTCTCCCTCCAGGCAAGGGTCATCATCTCACACAACTGTCTGCTCCTAACCATACGGGCTAAAAGGATAAAAACACAAAATATAAAAATAAGATATAATATTTTAAACAGACATTTAAAGCCCTATATGCATAATATGTTCCAAACTGTCTCTGAGGAGCCAACATTTGATGTAAAATTAACATATTGTGGCTTATGATTTACATTTCTCATTTTGAGACTGATTATGTGTCATCACTCAACTCAACTTAGGCATTATATTTACATACCAGTATAATAGTAAACCAGTGACGTCTTTTACTCTATTGCCTTTTGACAATTTCTTCAGCAAATGGTTTGCAGCCGGGAAGAGAGCCTAGAACACAAAGGTGGTAAAAACCACAAATGTACAACACACCCTAAACCAGGGGTCGGGAACGTATGGCTCACGAGCCAGGTGTGGCTCTTTTGATGATTGCACCTGGCTCGCAGATAAAACATAAAATATTCTCACTTGTTGTAGCCCTTTAGTGTCGAGTGCTATCGTCGCCGATAGATTCACGGTTGTGGGACTTTTTACCAAACCAATTGTGCTCTCACATAAAGTCAAACGGCATCTCAAAGCAGAGGCACGAGGCTCTTTAGATATTTTACTGTCATTACGGTAATCTGCCTCTATTGTCCCTGGAAGATGACGAATGAGAGCACAGGAGCCGCCCGGATTTTTGCAGTTAATACGAATGGATATGTAAAATAGAGGTAGCTGTCTGAAAAAATGCAGTATATTTCTGACACTTCCTTTAACATGTGAGTGTGAGTATTGCTGTATTGACCATGTTTGGATCTACGTATTCATGTGAGCAGTCATTCTGACATCTTAAAAACATCAAGTCCAACCTACGATCACGTTTAACGGATGAAAGCCTCAACCTCTTGAGGCCTCAGCCTCTGCTGAAGAAGCTTAACCTCACCAAGTACCAACCAGACTACAAAGCCATCATCAAAATCTTGCAGCACCAGAAGTCGCATTAATGGTGAGTATTACAACAACATTATTTAAAAGAATAAATTCAGAGGCTTATTATACTCACATTTAGTTGAATTCAGTCTTAAAATATATTATATGGCTCTCACTGAAATAAATTTCCAAATATTTTGCTTTCATGGCTCTCTGAGTCAAAAAGGTTCCCGACCCCTGCCCTAAACTAATACACTTCCGGTGAGTACTATTTTTTGGCTTTGAAAATTCCTCAGTATTCATTAAGGGTCTTGTTGAGTCTACTTCAGCCTCATTGTGAGCAAAAATGTTTTGAATGGAATGTGATAAATTGCCTTATGTTTTGCTCTCCTACAGTGCAGTAAGCATATGACTGAAGAGGGCTGGAAACTCTTGCAACGCTCCAACAGATATCCTCCTCATATGTAGATGATTGTATGAGCCTGTACTATTCATTTCGGTCTCTCAGGGAGCCACCAAACCTAAATTGCCAGTGGTGGTAACCTTTACTGAGCGCAGCTGGTGCTTCATAAATTACTCTTCACTACAGCAGAACACTGAGGTTTTTTTATGTTTTTGACATTTTGTTAAATTAAATTCTACTTGAATAGGGTGTTAAATAATTTTCTGGACAAGAGTAGAAATAAAGATATTATTAAATCAGGTAGAGGGCATGACTGTGTGCATAGTGCTACAGCTTTTTTTCATAGGCAGCTGGATGCAAAATCATAAAATAATATCCGAAAATTAGTGTGAGGAGTTTGCGAGGCCTGATGCAGTACTCCTAGTATTGAAAGTCATTAGTGTAAAAGATTTGTCAAAAGTATTGAAAATTAGACACTAAAACTAGTATCAAAAACTAGATGCTCACTTGAGCAGGTATCGATACTAAAAAGTCACATCCACAGACAGAAATTAACCTGCCCTCAATAGCTTTAGAATGATTGAGCTGTATCAGAACAAGATCATTCTAAAGCTATTCAGGAAAGGTTCATTTCAAGAGGTTCAAGACCGCATAGACTAGTATACACCCATGGACCACAATGGAGCATTCCTGGATGACTGAAGGTTTCCACAGATATAAGGCCACTGTCAGGATTCGAGATTTTCTCTGTGTTTCTGTGATGTCTTATTCCTCCCTTCTGTGTCTGTGGCTAAGCTTTGAGCTGGGTGGAGATTTTGGCACCATGCACCACGCACTACACACCTCAGCAATCAAGCTACAACCTCTGGAGTACATAGAGCCTGCTCATTTCTACACACGCTACCAGGTCATCAAGTGATCCTACAGTGTGTCTATCCTCTGTGGTATTTTACTGCTTGGCTCGGTCTGCTCCAGTTTGCAATTTGTGGTACTTTGTTTTTCTTGTTTTCTTCAGATCTCGATTTTGGAACCACTGATCACCTCAGCCTCTGATCCAGCTCCCTACGACCAGCTCCTGCATTTTTTTTGTTTGTAATAAACTCTGTTCAACTTATACCACCGAGTCTGCATCTTTGATCCCCCAGTTGTAAAGACAGAACCATCTGGCCAACTTGGATCAAGCAGACTCGGAATCTGACCAGACATTGTGCTGAGCATTTTAGCACAGGGGAATCATGACCAGTCGGCACAAACTAGTGTTCCGGTGATTGTTGAAATGCAACCAAGCCCTGACCCAACAAGTCACTCAGTTAACTAACCCCATTTCTGCCTTGCTTACGCTCTAGTCTCGTCCTGGCCCATGCTGCAAGAGCCTTAGCTCCTGGAACAATCTCTTCTGTCTCCCCCTAGAGCACATGTGTCAAAGTCAAGGCCCGCGGGCCAAATGTGGCCCGCCCGCCACATCATTTTAATGTGACCCTCGACAGGGTAAATTAAAAGGTCTTAAAATGTAATTTTATCAGGAGATACGCAGTTACACAGCCATATTTTTACATCTAGGTAAATGCATATGCAATATTTGTAACTTGAATAAGTAATAAAAACAGAAACAGTTAATTAACAAGTTTAAAAAAAGTAGTTTGGATTTACTTTACATCTGGCCCTTTGAAGGCAGCCATTTTGTTGATGTGGCCCTCGGTGAAAATGTGTTTGACACCCCTGCCCTAGAGTCTAGGTGCATGGACCCTGATCTGTACTTCGGTCAGTCAAGCCACTGCTGTATTTTTTTGAGTTTTTTTTTTCAGTGCTCTTCTGTGTTCCAACAGCATCCAGCCTCTTTTACATCGGACTCTGCTAAGATCCGTTACATGTGTGGATTATTGAGAGAAAGAGCACTTCAGTTTTTTAACTTATCTATTGACCAAGTCACTTATGAGTTTGTGGAGGAACTTGAACATGTTTTTCACCATGCAGACTATCAAGCTGACGCCTCCACCTGTTTAAGACTCTCTCAGGGTGTAAGGTTCATTGCAGACTATGCTATTGAATTTCGCTGGCTGTGGATGGTCATTGGACCGATAACGCACTTAAAGCTATTTTTGTCAAGGAGCTAAGTGATAAAGGAAGAACAAACTTCTCGTGATGACCCTCGAGACCTTAGATCTGATTTCCCTGGCTAATCGTAATGACAACCGCCTGCAAAATCAGCAAAGAGACCCTTTTTCCTCCAACACTGTATGCCGCCCAGCTCCTCCACTGCAACCCAACCTCCTTCTGCATCCCTTTCTGTCACCTTCTACACCACCCCCTACAGAGAAGCCTATGTGATTGGGCTGAGCACATCTTACTCCGGAGGAGTGTCATTGACGCCCGGCAGGCAAGTGAGTGTCTGTACTGTGGGAAGAAAGGTCATTTTCTAGCTACCTGTCCAGTTTGCCTTAAAGGGTCGTGCTCATCAGTAGGTCTGGGGAGTACTGATGAGGCAAAACTCTGTCCCAGATAAAAAGAACAGTAGACTTCAGAAAAACGCGCGACTCTACCCACTCAAGCTTTTATTGACTCTGGTGCTGAGAAAGACTTTTTATATCAGCAGGTGGCTGAGCAGTTTGGGTTAACTTCAGAACTACTAGAAAGGCCACTGCCAGCCCTAGCTCTGAATGGGAGACCACTTGTCAAGGTAACACTGTCACTGAACCAGTTTTCCATAGTTTTGTCTAGCAATCATCATGAAAAGAAGCAATTTTTTTGTAATTTCACAACTCAACTTATCTGGGCCATCCCTGGCTAGTTAACACAATCCCATCATCGACTGGGCCAGTGGAAAGGTTTATGAATGGAGTTCATTTTGTCATGCCAATTACCTGCAATCTGCTGTCGCCAGCAGGGAAAAGCCAACGCTCTCACCATAAACTTCTCTAGGACAAGCCTGACCTCTCCTGTGCCTAGTGTGCATCATGATCTGGGGAATGTTTTTAGTTAAAAGTCGAGAGCAGCCTTCTCCTGCCCACAGATTTTATGATTGTACAATTGACCTCGTGCCCAGTAGTCCTCGCCTTGACCATGGCTGCTCTGCTGAACGTTTTTTTTCTGTCCAGGGACCTCCTCGTGTCCCTTGCTCCTCGCCATGCTCCTGCATTTTGTTTGTAATAAGCAAACTTGCATTCAACTTTTACTCCAACTCCGCATCTTTGATCCTCCCGTGGTTACGACAGCCACGTTGCAATATAGAAGAAAGTACTATTATTAAATGTTGAAAATCACAGTCAAGTGTTTATTATCATGGTATCAAAATCAGTATTGAGTATCACGTCGATTCCTCAGTATCAGAATCAAGTTTGAAATTTTAGTGCTGTGAAAACACTAGTTAAACATCCCTGAAACAACATTTGATGACAAATTAGCTCTTGAGATTGACCCCTGAATTATATTTTTCCCTGTTGACACCGGTACATGTCTAAGGTGGATTCCATTAGCTTTGAGGCCTTAGGCAGGCACATTCTGAATAGCGTATATTTCAATTGGATGATGGCAGAAAGGTGTACTTTTTTATTCAAAATTTTCCATAGTAACCAAATAGAACTAAAATAAGTTATTCTGGTGAAACACACAAAGACTGTCCCCATTGTCAGTCTGCGTGACTCTGAATTAGCATCCTCTTGTAGTCCACACTGATAAGCACTGATTGTTCTTTACACAGTGCACAGCAACACTGAAAGGTTATCAGCTCTCTGTGGACCTGGCCATGGCTCTCCTCCTGCTATCCCACAATCCCTCGGGGCACCGTATTGTGGAACATGGTGGGCAAATTGAAAGAGAGGAACTACAATTCATTGAATGTCCATAGAGATGAGGGAGAAATGGGGAAGACAGGGGATTTGGAGAGGGAGATCTGGTGGCATTTTTACTGTGAGGTATTCCTGGCCGGGCCGAGATATCAGTCTGAAATTGATCTTTAGAGTGTCAGACTGCAATTCCCACTCTCACTATAAGGATCTGTCGTCTTGTGGTATTTATCAAGCTCAAAGTATGTAAACCACACACATGCCCACATCGAATTACTGCCTCGATAGTCGGTCTCCCTTAGCAAATAATAGATATTGTTGACACGTGGGAAGAGCAGCAATGCTTTTTAATCTGCCCTCACACTGTAGGGAGATGGCACCATGAGACATCTATGGAACAAAACAAGCCAGGAAGCTGTCATCTTTCTCCGCCATGCCAGCCAAAGAAAATACTAAAGCTTCCTCAACTTCAGAAGACACTAGCTCTTGCCCTAGTCAAAAATTGTTTGGTTAGGTTGGGGGAAAAAATCATGTGACCTAAGCAATGTGCTGTGGTGAATTCTCATTTTTTGCAGCCATCCGTCAGGCGCAAACAAAGCATAGATTTTATCAGTCAGTTGCAGATGTAGTTTTGAGTACATTACAGAACCAGCAAAAACCATTTCCAGGGGCATGGCATAAAAAGCTGAGTTGGCAAGGCGTTGGGACTGCTGACTAACCGTGGAGAGCATAAGCCAGAGCGGAGCATTGGACGAGGGCGGGTTCCAATAAATGCATTTTTCAGTGGCTGCCACGGGATATGGCCACTCGATAACTCGCCCTTGTAACTTTTTCAATGCCATCCGCGACACAGTGACTTGATCTATGATGACTTGATGAGTTTCTCTGCGCCGCAAGCCATGGAGCAGCGGTTTGGTGAAATGGGGAGTACAGCTGTTTTAACTTCATCAGCAGCCATGGAATGAATAACGTGAGCCACATCAACACAGTGCAGTTTGGCTACAGCGCTGTCTCCATCCATCAAAACAGTCTGTCAAAAATGCTGGCATGCACAAATGTGTAAGCTTTCAGAAAGCTTGCACAGCGCAGCCACCTATTCTTAACAGTCACATCTTTAACTCACAGGAAGATTCTGAGAGAAATATTAATGTAATTGTATGTTGTGTTCAAGCCTTGTTAGGGTGACCGGATTTTTTAAATTCAAAACTGGGAATGGTTGGTATAAATAAAATTGTGAAAAAAGCGCGAAACATTGTTCATTCTCGATGCACTTGTGGCTAAGTGTATAATGGACTTCTGTCGTTGCATTTTTTTTTGCCTTATGGTTATTTTTTAGGTGTTTTTTTTTCTGTATTTTGGCTGAACACGTGACAATATATTCCCTTTTTTTTACCTTAACGGGTATCGAATTTGTCAGAAATAGGGACACCTGGGACATTTGTTGTATTAATTGGGACATATCCAATGGTTTTGGACAAATCTACTGGGACAGGGGACACAGGGCTCAATGAGTAAACAGCTTCGTCATACGTAAAAAGGCAGATTAATCTCTTCGTTAACTCTCAGATCTCCAGTGAATTCACTCTTTATCTTCTCCTTTCTACTGTTGTCCATATAACTCTTTATAATCCCAATAAAATAATTAGTCGACAAATACAAATTATGGACACCTAGCCCAAAGTGTTTGTGTATTTGTTTGTTATTTTTATGGGGCAGAACTATAATAAAAATATTTGTAGACAGGGTTTGGTCTATGGTCAAATGTATAATTGTGTGTTTTTTTTTTTTGGCTTTATCGTTCCAATCTTCCCCATGTCCCAGCTGTGGTTGAAATAAAGTTCATCTTGTGTGACAGTGCAGTGAGCAGCAGCAGTGGTGCTAATGGAACATCTGGCCATGTTGGTTGAAGCAGACACGGTCTGGTTGACTCCTGGGTGGCCCTCCCTGTTCCCATCTCCCAGAGAGTCGCACTCAGGGACAGAGGACTCTGGCCAGGCCTCGTCAGCTGCCAGTGTCCCTGCTGGCCCCTGGCTCCGGACCTCCCCCTAGATCACACACAGGCCCATCTGTCCCCTCCCGCACCGTGCCAGGCCATGTCCAGCTCAGCAGAAGACCACATGCCAGACGGGACTTAGAGGATAGAGCGTGATCATCTGCCTGATGAAATTCTGTCATGAGTGACATCAAATTTTTACCCAGGCCACAGGCGTTCATTTAAATTCAGATGAGTAAGAAATGAGAGGGGAAGTGACTAAAATAGACTGCTTGGCTGAAAGATAGCAAGAATCAAAAGCTACTCATTTTGGGTAATTGAAAATGTTGTTAAATGCCACTTGCTAAATATTCAACAAGATTAGCCACAGTGCCACAGTATAAACAGTAATTAGCAGGCCTTCTGGACAATGTTAATTAAGTTCCAATCATGGATCAATGAGTGAGCCACCAGATTTCCCACCCTCTGTCCACTGTCCCTGCCCCACAAGTCTAGTCATCAGGCTTTTCTAATTCTGACAACACAATACATAATGCAACAGTCAATAGTAGCAACACCACTGGTTCCATATTTGGGCATTTATGTGCCACTTCACATTTGAGCATTTCTACATTGGGGTTTTTGTTGACAGTATGTTGAAGCTCTACAACTAGTCTAGCCTTGTGATAATCACAGGCATAGAAGCACAGAGTATTAATCAGAGGCTATAGTGTTCTCGAGGGGCATCATTGCCTGTGTGCATTTAGTGTGATTGGTGGCAGCAGAAAAGACCAAAAACGCAGATTGGTAGCATCTCTTCCATCAGTCTACTATAGGGCAGCTGTGGCTATAGACGCAGATATAGAAGTAGTTTACTATCAGTGGAAGTGTATACCCTTGTACAGTGCTTTCAGAGGCCTGTCAAGCTTTCAAATTACAATACAATTGTGAAGCACATTTTTTTTTGGCTGATAGTTAAAATAAGAAGTATTTAAATTCAAGCTAAATCAGTTTGTATTAGAGAACATTATTTTCAGACCCAAACTTCTATCTTTAATGAAATCATACAAACTGTTCTCTGTATTTACTCTCAAAAGCCCAAGTATAAAGCTCTTGCAGCCTGCAGAATGTTATCACTATGGCCATCAGGCATCAGAGCGATGTGGTGGCATGGCAACAACAGGCCGGTACCAGAGAGGGAGGGAGAGGAGCAGATTAGAGGCAGAGGAGATGAGCAGCTAATCCTCCAGTGTACAGAGCATCCAGAGAGTACCCCAGTCAAATGCAGCACAAAGGGAAGGATAAAGGGTTGATTTGAGCTCAAAGGGGGAAAAGCAAAAAGCAATAAAACTACAACAAACATTACACATTATCTTTATTTACTGTTTTGTTTCAAAGTAAAATTGGAACTTTTATTTCTGCCCTATCAGATTCATTCACTTAGATTAGGAAAAAAATTGGGGTATATTTACTAAGCGTTGTTGTAATTATTAAAGCAAGCTCAGATTCTGTTATATACTATTTATGGACGCAGTGCAGATTTTGCTCCTGGGACCAAATAAGTATTCAAAATGGGATGTTTTGGGCGAAATGTGCAAAAAAGAAGGAGGAGAAAATGCAGATTAAGATGTTTTGTGAGTGCTGCTTGATTTATCAAGGTGACAAAAGAAATATTTACCACATTGGAAAGACAGGTATAAATTAGCTGCAGAGGACAGACAGTTCTAGTTTCTGCACCGTTAATAGTGATAGAAAGTAAAAGTGCAAGAGTCTAGACGTGCTAATTCACAAAGCTGCAATGCACCCTTTTGCACCCCTGTAGACCCGGGCCTGCTTTATCTGTGGCCCTATTCCACAAAAGAGGCGAGCGTCCCAGCAGCTGTTCTCTACATCAACTTGGGTCCACACAATGTATTGTAGCAGGTGCGTGGCCTGTGGATCACCAATATCTTCCCGTGCGGTACCAGTCCCAAATGACAAAGCTGTGCTGGTGGGAGAACAGAGGTGCGACACGCACCCACTAACTGATCTCCGCTATAATCTGCCCCTGACTCGGCATTGTTGGCAGCACTATAGAAGGATACAGTAAGAGTTTAGCTTGGGTCTTCAAGCACGTTGTCTTGTGTATGCACATCAGCTGTTTCTCCTTTATGCATCTTTGGATTTGGCTCTAGATGACACTGGGCAACGTGCACAGGGCTTCTGTGACTATAGGCATATCTAAAATGAGAATAATGTGAAGATGATGATTAAAAAAATTGAAAATTTAAGCTACTTTTAATAGTATTAAATAATAAAAGACAAATCTACAGATGCAAAGGGCCTAACAATGAGAAAAGTCATCATATATGATGTAGGCCCATGGGTGTGTGCAGAGCAGAAACACTGCAGTCCTTTTGCTGAGATGCTAAAATCTAATTTTTATATTAGAATTGCAGCAGAAATAAGAGGCGCAATTTCTAATGGTAAATCAGGTGCAAAAAGCCCACAAATAGTACATGGAATTTTTCAGTTTGCACTCATAATCCAGCACCTTACAAGTGCATGAATACACCAAGATTGTAGAAGCCTACACCACATGAGAGAAGCAGAGGAATGAAGCATGAATGATAGCACAAAGTTTAATGCTCTGGTCAACACCTAGTAGATTTTGCATATAACATCAGATGTCACAATACAAAAATTTTGTACTCGATTTTGATGCAAAGGAATAGACCCAATACTCAATACCGATTTTAATACCACAATGATAATTAAAAAAACAACACTTTACTTAGACAATAGAATGTCATTTTCAACATTTAACCATACTGCTTTATATCTGTGTAATTACTGAGCTGTCTAGGTAGGTTCCATAGTGGTCCATGGTTGTGTGGTCTTATATTTGTTCTGATACAGCTCAAGATCACGCTAAAGCGATTCAGGAAAGGTTAATTTCTGTCCCGTGAATGTGAGTTTTTTAGTATTGATACTTGCTCAACTGAGTATCTAGTTTCGATACTAGTTTTAGTATCAATTAGTATCTGATTTTCGATACTTTTGACAACCCAAGTGTTAGTTATATGTCATATACCATATAGTTTTGTTATTACTTACATAACATAACTAATGACACAGCAGCCTATTAGCTTCAATGCGGAATGGGAAAGCTTAATTTTTGCTGGGTATGCCGACTTATATTTTTCCTGTTGCCTGGAAACAGTGAGAAGGAACAAGCACATCAGATTTGTGAGCACAGCTTAATACAAGTTAGTTTTCTGAGCGGATATCACGTGTGCTAACCTGTGTCGAGCTAAGGATTCACAAACAAGGGTAAAATCCAATATGACATAAACTGATGGTCCTTGAAGAGAAGTTGTGAGGCAGAAAAAGCTCCCATCGTTCACAGCTACAGGGCAGGAGAGGATGTTTATTGAAGTTTGAGGGCTGACATGTAATCCCGGGCTGCCAATGTGCCAATCAAGCTAACTGGCACAAGAGGTGTTGGAGAGCTGTGTATTTATGTGTGGTTTATACAAGATTCATTAGAAATACTAACAGGGGTAAATCAGCCAAATTATGCCTGAACAAGCAGCTGAATAAATACATGTTTTTTGCATTCGTATCTGTACACACAGTTTAATCTAATCTGCTTTTCTGCTACAATATTTCAGTTACAACCACAGATCTACAAATGCATTTGACTAAACTTCAAAAGAAATGACTAAACTGACTTTGGACAGTAGTGATTTAAAAAAGAAAAAAAAAATCACATATAAACATGAACAGTGGGTGGGGGATATGCTAAAAATGTAGGCCAAAATTTTGAGATAAAATTCATAAATATAAAACTCAAGATGAAACTGTTCAGGAAAGGTCTAACTTTGAGTATCAAGTTTTAATACTAGTTTTAATATCGATCATAATCTGATTTTCGATACTTCTGACAACCCGACTTTCTATTGAGACTTTGTATGCTATCTATTGTCCACATAGTTTTTCTCTGGGGGCTCAGTATTTCCCTTTTACTAAGAACACATATCATATTTAGGTATACAGTTGCAAGTACTGTACATTTAAAGAGCTCAGGCATTAAACCCAAGTGGGATTTTAGCTCAGATATAATGTTTGCTTTTGGCTCACTTTCGCTTCAGAAGTGTGAACTGTTCTGCTTTGAAGTGACTAACACATAAAAAAAACAGTAGCGCATCTTTGGAACAGGGCTGTCATAACATACTATAACATAACAGGTAAACAAGACTGTAGAGAGGGAAGAACTTAACATATTCTGCACTAAACCTCACCATTGACTCAAACAAAGTAGTGTTGCCCAGAATGCAATTTATTCTGTACATCTGTTGAGCAACTTCTAATTGCATATAATAACCTAAATTACCTCAAATGGTAATCTCTAAAAGCATTCTGTTCTACAATGTTATGAAAAAACCTAAAATACACCTATCTAGTAAATTATTGGAAGTGACTCAAGAACAAGACAACAATTGTCTATTTCTTCCAGTATAGATTTTTACAGGCATCTATTCCTCTACTACAAATATAAAATATATGAGTTGTCAGTGCAGAAACATAGAAATGTCAGGTGTATATGATACGGGTATAAAATAATAATTAGATTCACACTACAAAGCAGATGGGTTCAACAGCAAGAAAGAGTGTTTTTTTTTTTTTTTAAATAAACAAATAAATATCTTCTATATTTTATTAATAAAGTTTGTCACAAGAGAAACTTTGGAAATAAGTCACTGAATTGACTAGAGACCTGTTGATTAAAAAGACCCAAGCAAATACATTGCAGACCAATTAGATGAGAATTTTCTATATTTTTTTCAGGACCATTTGTTTGGTATCTAAACATGAATGAACTGCATGAAACTGATGACTATTCAGGGGAAAATTTACAGCACCAAAAGGGGTTTGCTTGCAGCACATGCTGGGCTTTGTGCCAGCCTCACAGTTAAGATTCCTGGCTCTGACAGTTAGAGGACTCACCCTAGTCCTCACCCCCTTTCATGCTTTTATTTGCCCTATCAAAAATTTGAAACATTTTGTATTTTCAACACAATCTTTACAATATTTACAACCACAATAAACAGCTCCTGTTGAATGCTAGTTTGAGACCCACTCAACTGAAAAGAGAAATGATCTGGATGATCCTGCAAGCTTCTCTTTATATGTCATTACATATGTTGGAACTAAGTAAACTCCCAAAAGTCTTTGTCCTTTTCTGTTTCTGCTCTGCCTCCAGTCCCAACCTAGCTAAGAGCTATAGTATCTGAATGCAGACTGTGTTTTTTTAGACACATAATTGTCAGTGCACTGACTTTGAGAGAGCAGTCTATATGTAACAAGAACACAAAAATTAGGACATAAGTTGGTTCCTGGTTCTTTCTACGTTCTTTTTTGTCTTTGGTCTATATTTAGTCTGATTATCACTGACCCCTTTAGCGGCAGCATTCTGTTTGCATATTTAGATAGAAACTAGAACATGGTGTATGGGCTCAGGTCAGCCCTCTGTTACAGTTGACTTCAAATAAAGGGCTGACGTCATGACACATGCGAACAAAGAGAACAAGCTGAACAGATTGTGAAGTTTATCTTTGGCTCTGTTTCACTTGAGATTCACAACTAAAGAGTTGTTTGGACGATGGAGGAGATATTGTATGCTGTGGGAATTTAGGTTGGACAAGTTTACTTGGCAATGTGATTTTCTATATCTGCTGAGGTCCTACAAATAGCTACTGCAAAACGTTTTACACCAAAGTTATTCCTCCCATATGTGGTCTTGTAATTTTTATTTAAAAAGTGTAAGTGGGGCGGGATTGTTGTTAAAGCGTATTAAACTTGTGGTGGGCATTTTACATGTGATATCTTGTGTGAGCTTAGAGTTTTAATGTGGGAGGAGTCAAGTGTCTCAATAAATGAGAAACATTTAAAAAAGACATATTGTGCTTGTGTTATAATCTGACACCCATGGATTATCATTACACATTGTGTTATAATTTGGACATTTTAAATCTCAATATTCATCAAAAATGACTTAATAAAAGAAACAAGTCCACTGACCACTTTAGAAAACCGTGGTTCCCAGTGGGTGAACGTGATCACAAAAAAACAGTAAGGTTGTCAGCACAGCCGACGCTGCAGATCACACTAGAGAGTAGCAGATTTTTTTTCCCATTTGTCTCAAAATTACTATGCAACATTACCGAAGTACACTTCTATGTGTGCTAACAATTAAGTAAATCAAATTGGAGAACAAAGTAAGCAGTGGGCCTATACCAGGGATGGTGAAAACGTGGGTTGATCAGAGCAAAGACATCTTGAAAACAGGAGTACAAAAATTACTGATTCATGCTTGAATCAGGCTAAATGCAACTTCAAGAGGGTAAATGAGAAGGGGACACAACTATAACATTGCTAAAACTTCTATAGATCTGCTTTTAACATTCATATCAATCTGGACTAGAGCTAAAAAAAAAAGCTCATTAAAGTACATTTTTAAAAGTCCAGTCTTTACTTTTGATTACCTCAGTGTTTATCCTTGCAAGGCATCATTAGCTTGAGTTGGGCTAAACGGGATGTGGTGGCTACTTTAGGGGCTAAGGCAAGGCTGATGTATATATAAAGCAAATTTCATACAACAAGTGTAAATGTGTAAGCTACAGGAACAGCGTAATTCAAGAACAAATATTCACTATAACATCAATATAATAACAAAAAAAGAGTTGTCAAGAATTAAAATCGTTGTTAAAAATATGGATTGTACTTGTTACATTGTGTATCTCAGTGTTTCATGCAACTGACTAATATTTATTTAACAATTTTCTTCAGCTTTTTGTCTGAGCTAGGGGTAATGCTTCTGTTTCTAAGGTGTTATCTGAGGCATATGTTGGGTAAATGGCTGTATAAAGCGAATATAGGTAAATAATAATAACAATCTAAATAACGTTCAGTAGCTCTGTTACTAGTACAGTATTGACAAGGGCAAATGACCACGTGTCTAATTTGTCTTGGACAAAAAGCATATGAGAGTGATCCTGCAATCAACATATCTATTAATCTAGTGCCCTTGCAAACATGCACCATGGTAACCACATCATCAATATTGATGATGCAATCTCTCAATTGTCATAATCCCATGATTGAATATTCTAAAGTATGGCTATTATCATCATTTATCTTCGGTGGGAATCAAATGTTGCATTAGGTTGCATGTGAAGGACTCGAGCACCAACACTGCATATCAATGAACTAAACATTACTTTTGCGAGCATCAGAATTTTACACACCACGTTTGAAGAAAAGGCAGTGGCCCGCTCTTGCAGCAGTGTGAGAGATATATTAAAATGACCCAGTTGAATATAACTAATAATATGGCTTGGTGAAAGAAAGAGTTTTCAAAGCCCAGGAGATGCAAAAGAATAAACATGTTTATGAGAATGTAAATAGGTTTATGTGCTTAGAGAGGCAGAGGGCTTTTATAAGAAATCACATGAAAAGCAAACTGGGGTGTCTGAGCGAGCTGAAGGTCACAGGTTATTCCCACCTCGGCCCCTTTTACTCATAGTACATATACATACTTATTCTTATATGCATTTAATTCAGTATGTAACACTTTTTGCCAAAAATAGACCTAAATAAATGCACGTTTACTGCACTGAAAAACAAAACAAAAAAGTCCTTACTTGGAGCGGGTTTGCATCTCCACAAAATGTTCCTTTGGCTATAATATTCCACACTATGGCATAAAACTCATCTATCTCCATCAAGAATATTCTGAAGTATGGCTTTAACTTTCTATTTCCATTGAATCATGTATGGTTTTATTTTGATTGTTATGAGCGCTGGCAGAAGTTTTGTTTGGATGTTTTGTGCAGCACTTTGGAAATGTTCAGTTTGTAAAATGAGCTTCATAAATAAAGTGGATTGGATTCATTGTAAAATCAAATTTGTCCTTACTGGAGTGGATGTGATTGTAAAATTGGAGAAACACCTCCAGCTCCAAACTCCCTCACCTCATTTTACTGAAGGGGTTATTTCCATTATCTTGTTTGAAATGAATAATGATGTCCTCAGTTTTAGTACTCCTCTGAAGAACATGGAAGAAGTTATGGAAACATGTCAAGGTAATAGTGTTGTCACGATACTTAAACTTCAAACTCGATTCCGATACTAAGGAATAGACTCGATCTATTCTGAAACCATAATATAATTAAAAACACAATTTCTTTAGACAACAGAATGTGATTTTCAATATTAAAAAATAGCACTTTTTATTACATTACTATACGGTCTTATACAGTATCTGTGTAATCCCTCAGTCGTCCAGGTAGGTTTCATAGTGGTCCATGGGAGTATACTAGTCTATGTGGTCTAATACTTGTTCATTCTAAAGCTATTCAGGAAGGGTTAATTTCTGTCCTGTAAATGTGTTTTTTTTTTAGTATTGATACCTGCTCAAATCAGCATCTAGTTTCTATAGTAGTATAGTTAGTAGTATCAATGAGTATCTGATTTTTGACAGCCCTACAAGGTAAAATACTGGCCTTTTAGTAACAAATTTAAAGAGATATGTTATTCAAATATCTTATGCTGCTTGCTGCTATAATTTATTTTGAGGGAAAATATTCCAATTAAGTTATACGTTTTTTGCTTACCGGGATTCAACCAATTTTTCAACCTAAAAGAGCACAGCTTAAAAACCTGGAAATATAAGATTCTTCATTATTTAAGTAGGTGCCAAAACAGCCATATTCCTTGTGTACACCAAATACTACAACAACCATTAAAATCACATTTCCTGATTGAATGAAAGCTTGTTTATAATCAATATCTATGACTCCGGGTGTAAGTCTTATTTACCCCTGTGGCCTCTCATCAAACACTGCTGAGATCTGGTCCTGTCTCCAACACGCTGGCCATTAACAGAGCGCAGGGCGGGGTGCAGCCAGACGCCAGTAATAATCAATTTCCTGCTGCTGTAATCATATGTCCCTCTAAGTGAATTAGCATCTGCTGAGTGTTAGTGAGAGGGTCTGCGGAGAGCGGGCCAAAAGCAAAGCAGAACTGTGACTCTGGGTTTGCAACAGGGGACACAATTTACAGCAATTACACTTGGGGTGATTAGAGTTTGGGATATTGTGAGAGGCAATCAGCATTGTGGGGGAATTGTCTCCACAAAGTCGTCTAATCCTTTCAAGCTAATACAGTGCTGTCACAAACACTTCAAACTTGATTTTGAGACTAGGAAAAAAGCTGGGTTTTAGATGACATCATAAAATTTTATTGGCCAATAATATTTAATACAGATGGGGGCAGCTAAAATGTATATTGTTAAAATGCAGATTTTTGTTGTAATACAGTGAGATGGTCAACATTTGTGAATTCACCTTTTGGATGTTTCATGGTAAAGTACAATGTAATCAATAGGGAAATCTGTCTCTTGCCCCCATCTCAGAGTATGACATCATTACATTCACCAATACTGATTTTTAGAACTGTAGCTAAAGACGCTTTTGCTAAATGATTAATCTAGCAATTATTCTTTTGAATCATTGATTGAATCGTTGTTTAGTAAGCAAAAGGCCCATGAATATGAGATTTCTACTACATTTGACATAGATGAAGCTGAAATGATGCCGCTTGACAACATCATGATAGAGTCTATATATGAAATCAGTATTAAATCAAAAACACTAAGTGTACACATTTCCTGTGGCATTTTGATGTAATTAAAAACATACCTTTTACATTACATTTATTTAATATTATCATCTTATATTAGTTCTGATAAAGATCAAGACCATTTTAAAAATATTCAGTAAACTGCCAAGTATTTATGTGATTTTTTTTTTGGTTAGGTTTTAGGTATATTTTTAATTAATAAAAATTGTATCCAGCCAAAATCTATTCTAATTAGATGTAATAAAATCCACGCTATCCCTGCATTAGACAAGCTCAAGAGTCCTGTCTACTTATGGACTGTGACCATGCTGATGGATTGTGGCAGGTCTCGTCTATCGCAGAGCTGGAATCAAACAGTCTACACACATCAAAAGATTGACAGTGTGTATTGATTTTCTGTTTAAACAACTAAACTACATCAGCGAGGAGAGTTAATGAGCAGTGTGGTTAGCTTTAACTTGGACTGCTGTTTTTCATAGTTTGGAAGAGACTGTAGAGAAAAATGCTGGTTTTACAGAAATGAGTGAAGGCCTGTTTGGCAAGAGGTGCAATGTGAATACAGAGACAGCCTTGGCCTTACCATTGTTAGGCGGTTGGACAGAACACTTTCATTTGATTTCTTTTAAATGTACAGACACTTTCATTTGATTTCTTTTAAATGTAGAAAAGTGCTCAAGTACAAGGGAACATGGGAGAAAAGTCGAAAAACATATTTTATTTAATTTTTTTTCCAATTAAGAAAGCAAAGCATTCAAGTTGAGATTTTCAACACAAAAGTGAGCCAAATGAATGTCAAGATTGGAGCTGAAAATTAACTACTTCAGATGCAATGAACTTCCACTAATTGTTCAATATTGATAATGGTATTCTAGTGATTTAGATAACTCCTTCTTGGAAGCTGGCCTCTGTGTGTTACTGTGTGAAGAGTAACACACAGAGGCCAGTTACGTCGCCCGGACCGGCGTCACCGGGGCCCCACCCTGGAGCCAGGCCTGGGGTGGGTGCTCGACAGCGAGCGCCTGGTGGCCGGGCCTTTCCCCACGGGGCCCGGCCGGGCTCAGCCCGAAGGAGCGACGTGGGGCCGTCCTCACGTGGACCCACCACCCGCGGGAGGATCCATAAGGGGCCGGTGCAGAGTGATCCGGGAGGCAGTCGACGGCGGGGGCCCCGACGACCGGATCTCCGGCCATGGAGACTAGCTCTGGGGACATGGAATGTCACCTCGCTGGGGGGGAAGGAGCCTGAGCTTGTGCGGGAGGTTGAGCGTTACCGACTAGATATAGTCGGCCTCGCCTCCACGCACAGTTTGGGCTCTGGAACCCAACTTCTTGAGAGGGGCTGGACTCTCTCTCATTTCTCTGGCGTTGCCCGCGGGGAGCGGGCTCAGCCGTCACGTGTTGGAGTTCTCCCCGGTGAACGAGAGGGTCGCGTCCCTGCGCCTACGGGTCGGGGACAGGTCTCTCACTGTTGTGGCAGCCTACGGGCCAAACAGCAGTGCAGAGTACCCGGCCTTCTTGGAGTGCCTGGGGGGGGTACTAGACAGTGCACCCACCGGGGACTCCGTTGTTCTCCTGGGGGACTTCAACGCCCATGTGGGTAACGACAGTGACACCTAGAGGGGCGTGATTGGGAGGAACGGCCTCCCTGATCTGAACCCGAGCGGTGTTTTGTTATTGGACTTCTGTGCTAGTCACAGTTTGTCCATAACGAACACCATGTTCAAGCACAAGGGTGTCCATCAGTGCACGTGGCACCAGGACACCCTAGGTCGGAGGTCGATGATCGACTTTGTAGTTGTGTCATCTGACCTCCGGTCGCGTGTTTTGGACACTCGGGTGAAGAGAGGGGCAGAGCTGTCAACTGATCACCACCTGGTTGTGAGTTGGATCCGCTGGCGGAGGAGGAAGCCGGATAGACCTGGCAGGCCCAAGCGTATCGTGAGGGTCTGTTGGGAACGTCTGGCGGAGCCTTCTGTCAGGGGGGTCTTCAATTCGCACCTCCGGGAGAGCTTCTCTCTGATCCCGGGGGAGGTTGGAGACATGGACTCCGAGTGGGCCATGTTCTCCACCTCCATTGTTGATGCGGCTGCCCATAGCTGTGGTCGTAAGGTCTGCGGTGCTTGTCGCGGCGGCAATCCCTGAACCCGGTGGTGGACACCGGAAGTAAGGGATGCCGTCAGGCTGAAGAAGGAGTCCTATCGGGCCGTGTTGGCTTGTGGGACTCCTGAGGCAGCTGACGGGTACCGGCGGGCCAAGCGTGCTGCGGCTCGTGCTGTCGTGGAGGCAAAAACTCGGGGTTGGGAGGAGTTCGGGGAGACCATGGAGGAGGACTATTGGACGGCCTCAAAGAATTCTGGCAAAACCGTCGGCGCCTCAGGAGGGGGAAGCAGTGCTTCACCAACACTGTTTACAGTGCGGGTGGAGAGCTGTTGACCTCAACTGGGGATGTTGTCGGACGGTGGAAGGAATACTTTGAGGGTCTCCTCAATCCCACTGTCACGTCTTCCGAGGAGGAAGCCGAGGCTGGGGACCCGGAGGCGGACCCGTCTATCACCCTGGCCGAAGTCACTGAGGTGGTTGGCAAGCTCCTCGGTGGCAAGGCTCCGGGCGTTGATGAGATCCGTCCCGAGTACCTTAAGTCTCTGGATGTTGTGGGGCTGTCTTGGCTGACACGTCTCTACAACATTGCGTGGCGGTCGGGGACAGTACCGCTGGACTGGCAGACCGGGGTGGTGGTCCCTCTGTATAAAAAGGGGGACCGGAGGGTGTGTTCCAATTACAGGGGAATCACACTCCAGCCTTCCCGGTAAGGTCTATTCCAGGGTACTGGAGAGGAGAGTCCGGCCGATAGTCGAACCTCGGATCCAGGAGGAGCAGTGTGGTTTTCGTCCTGGTCGTGGAACACTGGACCAGCTCTATACTCTCCATCGGGTGCTTGAGGGTTCATGGGAGTTTGCCCAACCGGTCCACATGTGTTTTGTGGATCTGGAGAAGGCATTCGACCGTGTCCCCCGTGGTGTCCTTTGGGGGGTGCTCTGGGAGTACGGGGTCCGGGGCCCTTTGCTAAGGGCTGTCTGGTCCCTGTATGACCGGAGCAGGAGCTGTGTTCGCATTGCCGGCAGTAAGTCAGACTTTGTTCCCGGTGCATGTTGGACTCCGCCAGGGCTGCCCTTTGTCACCGGTTCTGTTCATTATATTTATGGACAGAATTTCTAGGCGCAGTCAGGGGCTGGAGGGGGTCTGGTTCGGGAACCACAGGATCTCATCTCTGCTGTTTGCAGATGATGTTGTCCTGATGGCTTCTTCGAGCCAGGACCTGCAGCAGGCACTGGGGCGGTTTGCAGCCGAGTGTGAAGCGGCTGGGATGAGAATCAGCTCTTCTAAGTCTGAGGCCATGGTTCTCGACCGAAAAAAGGTGGTTTGCCCTCTCTCCGGGTGGGGTGGTGAGCCCTTGCCTCAAGTGGAGGAGTTCAAGTATCTCGGGGTCTTGTTCACGAGTGAGGGAAGGATGGAACGCGAGATTGACAGGCGGATCGGTGCAGCGTCTGCAGTGATGCGGTCGCTGTATCGGTCCGTTGTGGTAAAGAAGGAGCTGAGTTGAAAGGCAAAGCTCTCGATTTACCGGTCAATCTACGTTCCTACCCTCACCTATGGTCATGAGCTCTGGGTCATGACCGAAAGGACAAGATCGCGGATACAAGCGGCCGAAATTAGTTTCCTCTGCAGAGTGGCTGGGCGCACCCTTAGAGATAGGGTGAGGAGCTCAGTCACACGGGAGGAGCTCGGAGTAGAGCCGCTGCTCCTTCACGTCGAGAGGAGCCAGCTGAGGTGGCTCGGGCATCTGCTTAGGATGCCTCCTGGACGCCTCCCTAGGGAGGTGTTCTGGGCATGTCCCACCGGGAGGAGGCCCCGAGGAAGACCCAGGACACGCTGGAGGGACTATGTCTCTCGGCTGGCCTGGGAACGCCTTGGGGTCCCACCGGAGGAGCTGGAGGACGTGTCTGGGGTGAGGGAAGTCTGGGAGTCCCTGCTTAGACTGCTGCCCCCGCGACCCGGCCCCGGATAAGCGGAAGAAAATGGATGGATGGATGGATGGAATCCTCGTGGTTTACGCACAATTGGGCCAAGGCCTGTGTGTAGTACTGCATACTGTATAATGAGCTTTTCTATGTACACTTAACCACAAGAAGATATACTTGTTGCCATAGCGTTTCTAAAAGGGCATGGTGTACTAGTGCCACTTGCAGCTCAAGATGTATAGAATATTTTGATTTTCTCAGCCAGGCAGCGACAATTTCAAGTGCTTTCTGAGTGAAACTGGATATTACTTAAACAGCAGCTTTGCCCCTCTAAAAGTGACACACTATCCTTGCATATAATTATATATGATGCTATCACTGTACTTTTCATTTTACTGGCTAAAAGAAAAGGATAGACAAATATCGTAACATTAACATTTTGAACAAACTGCACTAACTCATTTATGGTTAGCATTTTTGGCACATCTTACAGTAGTAGTAGTAGTAGTAATAGGTTTGATATATACCAAACATTACTACAATGTATTGTTTTATACACAAACATAAAATTCAAGGAAAGGGCTTTTGCACATTGAAGTTTTTTTTATTGTTTACCTCATAAAAATATATTTATCATGTCAAATTGTGTTGTAGAAAAAAATAGTAGAAGTATTAAATTTAATGACTGCACTACTGCATAAGTCTTTATCAAATAAGCTCTCGTCTGAGTTTGACTCCAGTCACTATAAAAAGTGTCCTGGTTGTTTATCACAGAGAAATTATGCACTTTTTATTTTTCCACAGTGCCACACGATGAGTTATGATTCTAAATTACACAAGCTAAACACCCACGCCTCATATGGTTTTATTAAAGACAGACCTAAGCTTTAACAAAATGAATATGCAGACTAATTCCAGTTTAACACTGCTGCAGGCAACTGTGGTAATGTAGCATCAAGGTACACTGGGTAAAACCTTCATTTGCCAGTGCATGAAACACATATACATCTACAAAGACCATTTAACACAATGACCACATTTACCTTAGAATATGTGAAGTTCTGAACTACTACACCACATTGATCTATCTTGTAAGAAACCAAAACATGCATGTAAAAAGGATTGCTGAAAAGTGACCTCATTTCAGAGAAAAACTGCCCAAAAAAAGCTATTGACGAGCATGTACAATGAGACCTATTCTCAATATCTGGTGATAAAAGAAATTATGAAAATCATCTTTTTAAAATACAAAACACAAGCAATGGGTGAAAGAATTTAAATCACTCTCTCACTACTGTGTAAAAGAAATGCTAAAAATAATGGCGGGTAATTAGTTAATAGTTTGCTGCATACTTTATTGAAGCAGCAAAAAAAGATCTGAATAAGCCTCGTGAAGGTGAACAGACTTTAAACACATAGAAGAGGTTTGTAGATACTTATGAATACATTTCCCTATATTGTACAGTTGCTGAACTTACCATCTACACATGCTGGTCGTGCCCTTGTTGTCCCGGCAATCTGACCTCTCCTGCAGGCACAGCGAGCCGTCTGCCTCGCAATGGTCCGTCTGGGAACGCTATTGTCTCTATTGAGCATGACAATCTCACAGGTGCCCACTGCTAATTGACCTGCAACACACAGAGAAGACCTCGTCATGAGAGTGTAATGAAGGAGACATTCCTGCACACTTAATTGAAAGAAAACACTTAGAAAGAAAGCAAGGTACTGCCCTAAGCTGCACAGTATAAATTTTAGTTTCTCCAGCCAATAGCTTCTGGACTTCTGGAAGGGAGTCTCAAATTCAAAGGTCTAGAAGTCTCCCTTTGAAACCGTTCCTACCAAAGTTCTTGTGCAAATAATTTCTCAAACTTAAAAGCATAATTTTTCCACAAAGATTCTTAAAATATTTTAAAGGACAAAACATCTAATTGTGATTCACTTTTAACCGTGAGAGCAAGAATGCCAAACAAGTCAAGGCTTGTAGACGTGCATATGCCCATACATTAGCAAAGGAGCCATGCTTTGGTTGTATTCAAATGACAAATGTACCGTGTTTTAGGGGCTTTCTGTGTTCAGTTTGGTGTTGAGTGTTTGATGTTTGGTGTTATCCCTGGGTGTTTGCAATGCTGCCGAAAAACATGGCAAATTTTTATGGTACAGCTGTTTTTTGATGTTTCAAGTTTTATTCACAGAATGGGTTCTGGGTTACAGAATTGGGATACAGAATGATAAAAAATTAGGACCACTGCCATGACGATTAACAATTTAAAATGTATTTTATATCTTTTAAATAGAAAAAAGTCCTTCAAATGTTGTGTATAACATAACACTCAGACCTATCAATCATATGCATTAAAATGAGGAGATGCTGCTGTTTATTTGTTTTGTTTTTCAAATGCCATGTTGTTGATTTGTTTTTATATTTATCTAAAACTCTGAATTTGACTACAGTATATGAAATCATCCACCTCAGCTGTGTCTGTGTATACTTAACATCTGAGCTGAAATAGTGCAGCTCTGGCTCAGAATGATGTGATGATTGGGTTGCCTGGTGCCACAGTTCAATTTCAATCCCACAAAGTTCAGCTCTACTGACTGTGCAAATGGACACTGTCCTAGCACCATGATTACCTTCTCTCAACAGTGTGCGCTCTATTCTTACCCATGTCCAGCACTAAGAAGGACTTTTGGGCTGCTGAGGCATTACAAATTGATGGATGACTCAGAGCTCCTGTAGTTAAGCACTTCAGAAATCTCCTACGTTAAAGTCACCAGGAGCTTAAAGACATCTACTAAGGGCACAGCTAGAAAACAAACTAGATTTAATTACATGCCGTGGTTCTGATGTGGTTCAGGCATCATATTTGACAGGTTGTGTTTCAGAGTATTCAAGTGCACAGTGTAGCTAGTTATACTCTGCTTGGACCTGATTTGTTCTGGTTTAGCCTTTTTTTAATCCTATACAATTAATGACTATTAGTGTTGTTAAAAGTATTGAAAATCAGATACTAATCGATATTAAAACTAGTATCAAAACTAGATACTCATTTAAAGAAGTGTCGATACTAAAAAAGTCACATTCACAGGACAGATATTAACCTTTCCTGAATAGCTTTAGAATGATGTTGGGCTGTATCAGAACAAGTATAAGCCCAAGTATAGAGCCATGGACCACTATGGAACCTACTAGGACGACAAGGGACTACACAGATATAAGATCAGATGGTAATATAAAAAAAAAAGTACTACAGTTTAATTAATCACATTCTATTGTCTAAATAAGGAGTGCATGAAGAGTGAAACAGTGACATGATGTCTCATCCTCACTTCATAAAAGGGTTGGGCACCTTTTTTCCATTAACTGTACTAATACATGTTAACATTACACAGCTTTACATTAAGAATTATCGGCCAAGTTTGATAAAACTATACAACGAGACTACAGAAAACACAAAACACAGAATAATTTGATGGAAGAACCGAAAAGGACCTGGAGTGAAAAGTGACATATTTTGTTTTTAAAAGACCCATACTATGCTATTGTCTTGAGTATGTTATAATCTTGTTTCCTCATCCAAAACATATCCAGACTAGTGTTTTGTTTAATTCACACACAAATCCAGCATATTTAGGCTGAGTTCTTCTCTCAAACAGAAAACACTCCACCTTGTGATGTCATGTGTTGGAAAAGCAAGTTCTCCAGTGCGTTTTTAAACTCCCTATATCTTCACTGGAATCAACAATTTCAGACCTGAAATTGATCATCTCTACCGAACAAAAGGTAAAGAGTAGTTGTTAACTTCATGACATCACAAGGTGGAACAAAGCATTTTGAGCATTAGAGATGAAGACAGTCTAATAACTCAAAGATGTGTGAATGAAACAAAACACAACTCTGGGTATATTTTTGAGAAGGTAACAGCATTCTAACATGGTTAAAAGCTCACATTAATTTTACAAAATATAGGACCTTTAAACACTGTATATTTTTGAAGAAACCACAAAAACATATTATACTATTATTACTACTACTACTACTACTACTATTACTTTTGAGTTTAATAACTGTATTTTTTTCCACTCAAAATGAAATCTGCCTTATATACAAACAACTTGCACCGACAAATATTTTTATGATTTTTCATGATGGTTCTCTACTCTCCAGGGGGCTTCACATAATAGTGGTATTTTCTGAGCTTCAAGGTCTTTTTGAGAAAATTATTCAAAGGTAATGGTCTTGTGTTGTACAGAAACAAGTTTTCAGAATGAAGTAATTATTCTGATGTTCTTTTAGTGGCATTTGTCAAAAATAAACATGTTCATTTGGAATTCAAAAGATGTTTTCATGTAGGAGCGAAAAAATAAATAAAAAATCAATAAGCTGCTCAGCTGTGGTACACTTGGTGAAATATGAATGAGCTGCTGCATGTTACAGAAACCTCTGTACAAGTCAAATTCACACGCATTACCTGCTCCAAGGCTGTGGATAAGTGTAGAATAAAAAGCAGCCAGCCAAATATATTCTGAGAAATCAAATCAGCTGAGAGATAGTCGACTGGAGGCAAGTTAGTGCTGCGGAGCTCGTAAGGTCACAGCCTGGCATTTGGGGCTTTAAACGGCTGCTATAGCCACTTCCTAACAAATCTCAAAATACACTGAAGAAAGCTAACTGCAGAATAAAAATACACAAAGGAACTGATTTCAATCCATTTACAAAAAAGTAGGCTAAGTATTCCAATAAAAAATCAGTGTGCACATTATATTTACATAATATTGGTGTGAATAAATTAAAATACTCCATATTACAATAAAAAGTTATGATTTACATTGCATGACATAGCAAAGTTGTATTAAATGACAATATGGATTCTAACAGGAAAAGTACTTGACTAAATCTGGGAAATACAGTATGTATAGTAAGAAAGTATGTATGTATTTATTTTGTGATTCACCTCTGCTTTAAAGTGTACAAGATGTCCTTTAGCATGCTATCTTTTGAATTTGGTACATGGGTCTTTTGGCCACAGTCTGCAGCATAATGACATGACAGTTTTTTGCCCTTCACTGTTGTTGTAGATAGATGATGCTTGTGAGCTCTGAGAAGGAGAATAGCCTTTTATAAGGGAAAAGGTGAGACAAAACTTCCCACAAGACGAGACAAGAGAACAAGCCAAGAATACTTTCTAATAATTCAGAATAAATACATTTTCTTAACAATTTCGGCCACACAATTTTTTGTTTATTTTATTTCATATTTTTGCGGTCATGGATGCACTGCTATTTTGAACTATGGCTTCTCAAAACTTGCCAGCATTAACCATTTGTCCACTTGTAAACACATGGAATAAAAAAAATTCAAAAATAATTTTCCTGTCTGTGCACAGTCTTGTGGCAATTTTATCTTGTGAGATTTTGTGACATGAGATATCGTCTCATGCCTACCTTTTTTAACTCTCATCTACTCTCATCTACTGCCTCTTTGGGGAAGTGGTGAAGATAAAGTGCCCAAGATGTCTGTGTAATCCCTCAGTCATCCAGGTCTGATCCATAGTAAAAGATGAAGTTAATCTGTCAACTGTTTACAGTTTCAGTGTAGTTAGCTCCTCCCTTCAGATAGATATAAGGCAGTGTCCACGAGCAATCTGACCAGAACTGAAGAAGCAGCTTGGATGAGCAGAGAAACGTCTTCACTCCTGCAACTTTTTGTCCAGTTGACAGATTTAACTTCGGCTTTTAATAAGGTGCCCATTGCTTGCCACTTATAGAAAAAAATGAGCTAATAAATACTGTATAACTCTAATTATAGCTAACAGAAAAACTAAACTTTTGGAGGAGTTTCCATGCTCACTTATAATAACTGAGTCCTCCCCTCCTACTCCTGACTGCCAATGGACATTATATTTGACATTTAAATAACAATGTAGCTGACAGGCCGAGGACAGGCGCGCTCTGAGTGCACTGTAGCCCTGACAGGCGGCTGGTGTAACCGGAGAGAAAGCTGAGCAGAGGTCACTGTCTCTCTCTTCATAAGACTCTGATCATGGGAGTCCTTACTGAGGATTACACTCACACAGACAAGGATGTAGCGGTTTCCAGGGTATAAACTTTCACGGTGTGGTAGACTTGTGTCAAAAATACTATAGTAGCCCAACTAAGCCTAGTCTAATGTTCAACCAATGGAGACTTTAAGATCCCAATACTAAACTTCTAAAGTATTCATTCAAAAGTATTCTGACACTATAGTGTGATAAATATATTTAGTAATGGCCCAGCAGCTTATTGAGTTGTTTCATGGCTCTTTTATTTACTCTGTTTTAGGGATGGGACGATATTAAAATTTAAACTCACAATTATTGTGACCAAAATAATCGTGATTAACGATATTATCGCCATGATTATTAATTTGTCAACGTTCCAACGGCCCGGGCCTACTTTACAACTCTACAGGAATGTACATGTACTTTTGCGTCACCCACGCAAACAATCTACACATCAAATGAAAGCTACAGAGCTCGTCTTTTCGTATATGTAAACAATTTTCACCTGGAATCACCATAGTGCTGTCAGGAAAGAAGTTTTTACAGAAAAGCCAAAATGCGGATTTGGACTTCACTCACCTTTGAGGGCTCTGATTCTGTCAAACATCAACATATTCCACAAAGTTAGTCTCATTCGTTCGGCACAGGTCCAGAGAATATAATCCACTGAAGAAATCATGTCCACAAAATAAGATAGATTCTCCATGTCGAAACTGCTGCAGGAAAGTATTCCACCACAAAATCTGGTCCGTTACTTTTTTGCATTTCTTTAGTCGATTTCAGGCATAATAAACTTAAGACAGCGCCGACTTTGTTTCTCAGAGCTAAACACACGTGTTAGCTTCTGATTGACACCAGTGTTGTCCAATAAAAGTGGCAGTTGTGGGTCACTGGAGCCGCAAACAGCAAATAAGTGCTACAGATGACTGAAAGTTTACGCCCCACTCTCCCCCATGTAGAATCAACCAATCACATCACACACATTTAGTGACGTTTTCTTCTTACAGCCAATGAACAGCGGAGCACGTGTGTGACATGCCGAGATTTTCCGTAAACAGACGGACTTTACCGAGTACGTAAACGAAGCGTGTTAATGCGCGCGCATTCTATGCACTGTTGTTTTGCTTCTAAACAAGATGAAATGGACAAAACAAAGGAAGTACGCGATCGAGGACACTGTGGGTGTTTGTACAAGTTAAACTAGCGGTATCTCTGACCCGGAGCGGTTCGTGTCAAAGAGTGAAGACGGCTGTGGACTCAGGAGGAGAGGAGCTTATGTTTTGATGGACTGGATGCTGTTCTCAATTGGTAAGCGTGGTTTATTCTGCTATTGACATGATTGTAGGTAAATATATATCGTGTGTGTGTCTGTAAAATGCTGTTTAGCTAGCGCTGCACACAACACAATCTACATTCAATAGTTTATGTCACTTACAATGAATATTTTCAGCTCAAGTTTGTCAAACAATGCAGGATGATTGTCTCGTAAATGCGCGTGCATGTTGCTCGTGTTTACCCTCGGACCTGCAACTTTTTTTCGGCAGACTTTGCACCAGAACAGGCACATACAAGTGTCATTGCTGTGACAGAGGCCCCCCTTGTGGGCAAACACCTAAACTAGCATATAAACGTTGTATTGAAACCAGAAACACGAGGCAGTCTGGTGCCGTAAAGACGATTATAATCACGCGCAATGATCACGATTATTTAAAAAATATGCCACGAACGATTAATCGCGGACCTTTTTAAATCGCGATTAACGATATTTTCGTATATCGTCCCATCCCTACTCTGTTTATATAATTTGTGCTAATACACCTTGGGCGTTTTGCACTGAAACTTCAAACATGGTGGATTACAATGGTGATGGCCTTTTTTGATGTTCCATCCCAAGCTTTAGTGAGGCTAGTCCAGTTTTCATCGTAGCAAAATTGTAGTTTTCAAATTGGATAGAACAATATATATCTCCTATCTTCCAATGTGTACTCCTAATCCAGTTGGAGTGTCAGTGAAAGAATGAGGATCAGAGGTACTCTTTGGGATAAATAAAAGTAAAGACATTAGATTCCTCATTGACTGTTCATTTAATGACCTTTCTGAACTCCACTTAAAAAATTGCAATTGAATAAAAAATATGCAATTAAGAAATGAGCAACACAATTATAAGACTAAGAGCATACAATATACGATAATAAATGTAAACTTATGGATCCATAATAAAGCTGATACCTAATGAATGGTCCAAAAAGCAGAAAAGATATAATTAATCAACTTTTTTTTTTTTTTTTTTTGTTGTAATACAGCAATCTCTTCAGAATGTTAGCTGGATGCCTGAACCAACGTTTCATTCTATCTTCAAAATCCATATCTCTAGTAATGTGAAATGAATTTGCATTGCATATTCCACCTTCAGAAGCTTGCCCTAGGAAGATATCGAACGTTGCAATAGATAGCTCATACAACTTGTAGTTTTTTGGTTTAGAGATGCAATGTTTACCTTGACCAGGGTCTCTAATGACAAACTCTACTGAACTTCAGACTCAACTCTTATCCATTACCCACCAACACTCCCTTAGTGCAGAATGTGCTAGAGGACAAAAGTGCCTTCAACACAGAGCAGATGAATAGGCTCAATGCACTGACCCTGCAGGAGGAGAGTGGAGCATGAGATGGGGGTGGCGCTGGTAGCGGCCTGTTAAAGTGCCAGTGCCAAAGGGTTAGCTCTCCGTCATGAGTCCGGGAGTTAATCCACACGACAGGAGGTTGGTGTCAATGAAAAGCATGACTACACTTCATTTCACACAGAAAGAGAGTGGTGAGTATATGCAGTGTTGGGCATCTTACTTCAAAAATGTAATTAGTTATAGTTACAAGTTACTTCTCCCAAAAAGTAACTGAGTTACCATCTCAGTTACTTTTTGGGAGAAGGCAAAGTAACTATGCCGTTACTTACTTTGTTAAAACAATACAAACACAACTGATGTGAACCTTTAACATTTATTTCACTTGAACAGATTGCAATTATATTGCATTTGTTTATAAGTGATCCATATCTGACAACAGCCTGGACACTTTGAGTCACATTTAAACATATGTCCATATCAAATATGTGGCAGTAGTTTGTGTAAAGTTGCAAGGGGAGGCAGCCGTGCGTCAGGGCGTCACGTTTCTGATCAAAACTCAACTCGGACCCAATCAGCTGTCAATGCACGTGTGGCAGGACACCATTTCCCATCATCCATTAAGCGTTTGTAGTCCATGCAGGCGGCCGCAGTCGGTGGAGAACTGCTGTGCTCGCCTCGCTCAAAAATTGCGGCCGTGTCTCAGTTCGCCAAATGCACCGTTCCATGTACTGTTCGAAGTGCGGGTCGAAGTACCGCCCGACTTAAATGCGCCGTTCGAACCGCGGATTTAAGGGCACTTTGGTTAATTGAGACACGGCCTGCGTCGGCCTTGCTCTCACGAGATTATCTGCGCCCGCCTCGCTCATCTCAAACAAGCCTATTATCTCACCCCGAGCCTCCTCTTTCACCAAAGAAACACAACAGCGCTGCAGCTCCTCGTCTGAGAGATGCTCTGATGAAGAGCAGAGTGAACTGAATTAATAGTAACGTGCCACATTTTACTGTCAGTAACGGTAATGGCGTTGGGACGCTGGGAAAAGTAATATAGTAATAGATTACTCCGTTAGTGAAAAAACTACTCCGTTAGTAACGCCGTTATAGTTTAACTCTGTTATTCCCAACACTGAGTACATGTGGTACGTGCTCCGATCAAGTGCAGTAATAATTTATGGACTTAAAAACAGTACAAGAGAGCTACAGATTTCTACCTGTGATGCAACAATCTGGAGAAAATTTAAATGAGTGACTGCTAAGGCTCAGAACAAGATGGTCTTCAGAGTTGTAATTTTGGAAGTCCCTGCCCTCATGACTTCGCCTCAGAATAAGTAGAATAAGACAGATGTTTTTTTGTTTGTTTTTTTCCTTAAGCAATTCTTTTATTAAGTAATTATATGGTTGCATATCTTATAAACCACTGAATTATTGACCAAGGCATTATTTAAAAGATTTTCAAAAGCATTCATTTATAATATAGAGTTCATGCATGTTTAATGTGGTTTAGTAAAGTATGTTTATTGTTATTACTACCACATCTATGCACTTTTTAATTGCCTTTGGAAATGAAATAAACTTATTTCAATTAAGTGAACATGGAGAAGTGGAGTATTATATCATGGATTGCTTGCTATATTTGCTTTACAATAGCAACTATAGCACCAGTAGAGTTGGTGAGACTTGAGTTCAATATAAACCAATAGAAATAATGGAGAAAGAAGAGTGCATTGTATTTTAATGAATGTGACCTTGGATCTTACACAATAACCTTTAGGGCTCCATAAACTCAACAGGCATGCAAAAAATATCAGAAAATAAGATTCCAAGGCTCTCACCTTAACACTACAGGCAACTCCATATTTTATTAGTCCAGTCTTTTAAAGGGCTGTAACAGTGATTGGCAGCACCATGACCTTATCATTGGATCACAAGACGATACAAGAGCAAAGTGGCAGCGCATACACACTCACTGGCTGAGAAACAGCTCGAAGAAGACCTGAGAGAGCGCTACATATCAGCACTTTTATCAGATGCACTCCACATCAGCAAACTACGTCTGCATATACCACCATTTTTACTGTCTAGAGTCCGCATTGTGTCTAATGCATTTTAATCTAAATTATTTGTCAGTGAAGGACCAATAGCAATCCACAAAACTAGCACTTTAAATTCCCCATACAATAGGATGCTGTCAAGAGGAAACCATTTAGGTAAATAGTTAAGAAGATCCAGAAAGAGAGCGAGAACTTGTAGCAAAACCTGGCAAAATACTTCACCTTACTCTTTCAGGTTGGCTCTGGTCATTCTGTATAAATTCAGCCAACATGTCCAATAATAACAGTTTTGTCCTGTCCTACTGAAAAGACATAAATGACATGGCACATGCCCAAAGAGGAGTAATGACAAATATATCCTTCCAAACAGATATTTTACAAATTATAACACACCAAACAAGTGATTGGATTTGCTTAGCAAAGCTTAGAAGCAAATTAACCAATCATATTGCTTTAAAAGTAAAATAATACACAATACCTCGTTCATTTTTTATAAATACCTATTGATACATTTACAACACTATAAATATCAAATATAAAATATCCATCACTTTCAACTGGAACTTGCAACTTTTGTTGTATTTTTTTGTTTTACTTTTGTAATAAACCAGAATAGTCATACTGAGGTTTGGAATGTCATTTTCAGAGGGGCCTGGGCCCCAGAGGGCTGATAAGAGTCAGGTGTGATAAGAGTCTTGTTGGACCAAAAATGCAAAGCTACATATCACAAGTCTTTCCCTTCCCTTTGCTTCATCTGTGTTTATCCTCCTTTCTCTTAATTTCTTTAATTACGATGTTTGTAGTCTCCTCTGATAGGAGGTGTATCAGATAGACCAGGCGTCACTGCCCTTGTGCACTTCTCCCACAGAATTAGAGCTAGACGTTGCAGAGAAAATGACTTTGCGATCCCTCTGGGAATCTGCCATAAAATGAAATGACGAGCTACTCTGAACAGAACAATTCCATTTTCAAATTAAACTGTATCTTCCTCTTCCGACTGTAATTACACAATGGCCAATAAAGACAAAGCATGGTTTTACAAGGTTTTATTGAGAAGAAACCTTTCTACTTCTTACAATCATTCCCAATAGTATCTATTAAATCTATTATATATAGTTTTCTGCTTTTGAGAAATTTGATGTAATTTATTTTCTTTTTTCCTCTGAGACAAGCAAGTTGACTTTCTTTTTAAAATTTGGTTTGTAAAGATAGACTTAAGTCAAGACATTTTTTTAGTGGTCAGTGATAAAAAAAAAAAACTAAAAAAATACTTACATGCAGATTAAACCAATCACAGAAAAGTTTTCAGTTCTAGAAGAGGCATTTAGCTACCTTGTAAAAGCATACAGATACTAAGAATGGATAAATGAACTAAAGTTGGTTTTAGAAATGTGCCTACCACTACCTTCTGCCTCTGGTTGTGAACAATTTCAGCTGGTTTTACAGACCCCATGCTTGGCTCCCAAAAAAGAGCAAATCAGAGGCTATCACACCACTATACACAATAACAAGTTGGAGTGATTATCTCCATTCCATTGTGTGACTCTGTGAGGACATGAGTGCTACTTCCAAGGAGAATGTAGCTGCTAGAACAACATGACAGTCATATCAGCATGTACTGGCACACAGACTTGATCACTGTAAGATTTAAACCGAGTACCAAATATGGATATTAACAGTGCAGGTAATCAGTGAGGTGGTGTAAACAACTCTTGCATCTCAACTTGCTGTTTGAACAAAACTATAGACTTGAACATGGCTCTCATTCATCCACTCTCCTGGATTGGACAATGAAGTAGCCATCACAGCATTGTCAACTCATCACAAGAAATTCTAGGCCAAGAGTCTTGCTTAAGGACACTTCAGCAGGTTGACAAAGAAAGCATCATTGATTGACATTACAGTATCTTTGAGGGAGGAAAGATGTAATCAGAAAAGCTTGTGGGTCTGTAGAGTTTAATCTTAGAAGGCAGGGGGATGAAAGAAACGCTGCAAATATTTGCCTTATTCAATCATGTCTGAAAGGATTGCCAGTCTCTTGGCTTCCTTTAATCGATGTTATAATGATGTTAAATTGTTATAACTATGACCAGTATAAAATACGTTTAAGAGCAAAATCTTACAAAGGCCTTGTGAATGAGGCTATGGATGTGGAAATACTGTGCAAATCAATGTGTTTCTGACAGATGGTGGTGTTTATAGTAATTATGACCATAATCATATGTAATACAAGGGTCTTTAGTTTTGAGCATTTGCTAAATGTCAAATCATTTCATACTGTTTAGCAATATAAGCCAAATGAAGCATGACTGCAGAGTGCAATTCCTCTAAATAATACTCCCATAAGAGTTGGAATTATGCAAATAAATTTTATTGAATCTAATGATTACTTAGATCTCCTCATAGTCATACCATAAGGAAGATGTAGAGGTAAAAATAACAGTTAATCATCAATCTAAATTATAAACTCACAATCAGACACTAAAAAAATGTCCTAGCTTTAAAGGTACACTATGTTACTTGGTGGAGGATCTACCACTTGCATGTGTCCATGGAGATGGCTGCAATGTTCCACAGTCACTAAACTTGTACATCTACACTGACACAAGCACACAACATTACCAGGCAAAGTTTCAAGCCAGATCTGTGAAGAGGCGAACCCACTCACAAGAAGATTGCATGTTTTTCAAGACATTTTTTAGCAATAAAAACTTCTGTCTAAGGTACAGATACATTTAATGTCAATGCCTAGGCTAAACCCTTTATATGAAGGCAAGCAGGTGGTGGCTTCCAACCAGAAAAGTTACATAGTGCTTCTTTAAAGTAGTTAAAGCATTTACAGTACTTATATTTTTCAATAGTAAGAAGAAAGCAGAGCAGCATTAGAACTATTCAAAATTATATACTATAAAGTTAAAAGGCCAACCCTCCATAGACCAGTTTTCATTCAGACCCATTCTTCCTGTGTGAGTGGTAGTACCCCACTGAGCCAAGACCTGTTACGATCCTCTATATTCAATGAAAGCCCGTATCCATATCTGCACTGAGCGACCAGGGACACCATCAAACAGCAGTGAGATTCACCTGAGCATATGCCCCAGCCAAGCGCATCTCATTATCTTAACAGCATTTGAAGCCCGGCACACAGTGGGTAACGTGTAATGGTCCTCCAGGTGAAAAAAGGCAGCTGTTGTACTGACCCCCATCCTACGCACTTCCAGACATAGCTGTGATCTTCTTTTGCTAAAGAGTTCTAGCATCTAATGTAGCAGGTTTTAAAGAACACATACTATTCAGTCTTTTGGCTTTAATACCACTTAAAATTTGCTTTTTGTCACCTTTGGATACGTATTTCACGTTTTCTAACTAAAAACAATGTACATTTGGAAAACTCACTATAAATTACATCTGTTTCCAACCAGCTATCTGAGTGTTAGAGCTCCCTCTGCTGTCAGCAACAGGAATGAACAATGGGAATAGAAACAAATAGGTAACATGAATGTTACGCTAATAGAGCCATGAGTGTGGACAACAATAGATAGGGGACAACAATATAACATAGTATAATGTTTAAAATATTTCATCCAATGTGTGTGTTAACGGAATAGTAACTAGTCGCATTTGATTTGAGTACTCTACTAGTACAGCAAAGCTTCATCAATATGTATGTGAGAGCAGCTAAAGTTCAGGGGTTTGTAATGGTGTCTAACTATGCAATCTCCAGTCCAAGCCTGTCTGGGGTGGGCCTGGGGGGGAAGAAAGTAGTCACTCTATTATAAGAAGCTGAGGGCATAGGGTCTCATGACTTCTCAGAGTATATGATTAAACTTTTTGGCAGGGGCTCCAACTATATGCTGGATGTGAAATACGAATCTAGAGAAATGTATTTTGTCAATAGAAGGGATGAAAGTGTGGATTCCTTGATCTGGCCTCCAAGTGCACATACTGGAGTAGAGGTTTAGGTTGTTCAAAGAAATTTAACTGCTGGTGACAGATTATTACAAACGCAGGAGCTTTAATTTAGTCAAAAGGGCTGTTAAATATCACAGTAAACATGTAAAATTTTTTACATTGTATATATTAAGGCAGTATGGACAAAAATAAAGAAATCTGAGTGCATTTTATCTACTTTACACTTTACATTTACACCTTTGGCTACTGTGGGCCTTGGCAGTTTTAAAAGCAAGAAGTAAAGATGTTTAAAATTTACAACCCTTGGAACACAGACACTGTCAAATAATCAAATATTTGCAAAGACACAGCAATCTGATGGGAGAATGTATCTATTGGCAAGCTTTACTCAAGTCAGGTCATACCCCAAAACAAACTTTTGGCCAACAAAGCATAGAAATTAGTCTAAATTTGCTTGGACCAGCACAATGTGTGTCACCACTGTGTCTCACTTGCATGTATGGTCACAGCATGTTATTTTAAGATATTTTACAAAAAAATTACTCACACATCACAAAGTCAATGCCAACACCCCATGCAGCATCTAGTATGTGCTGCTTGGGTAAGACTTCTTGCATCTTGCAATACCACAACATGTCAGTATTGTAGTAAGGGTTAGAGGTTTGGATTAGAAGTAGGTACATAAAGGTTTTGTTGTTATATAAAACCAAATGTTTTTAAAAGTTTAATTGTTGCCAAATTACGCACCAGCTTTTCTTTCCAAACACACCAAATAATATTCTATCACATTCATGCATTCATGGTTCCAGGAATAAGCTGCAACTCTCACAACCCGAGGACAGTTTTTTCCTCCTCCTCAGAAAGACTGTTCACGTTGATTGTTGACATTTTTAGAGCTGCACCACACACTTGACTATGCAAAGACCCAGTGGGGCTGCAGAGGAGAAGGAAAGAGGGCTGGAACACCTAAGATGTGCTCTATTTGCCCAAATTTAATTCTCGTGTCAGGTGTGTGGACTCCTCCGCCCACAGGGAATGACAAATTGAAACTTCTCATAGCAAGCGGTAAGAAGGTGGACCCTTGGGAGACAGCCCAAAGTCGACAGGACTAGATTGTTTCACAGGAGAGCATCGCGGTGTGGGGGGGGCTAATATTACTTCAGGACCTGAAGCTCTCTAGACTTCTTTTAACATTGGGGGCTGCTTTTGTGTGACATTGCCCAGAGCTCTTTTAAATAGGAAATATTTGAGGGATCTGACTGTAGACCTCCACCCAGAGGATCCACCCCACAAACTTCTACCAGGAGGATCCTCACGTGACTTACCACCATCCATAGATTCCTAACAGTAAACAAAGAGTAGCTATGCCAAAAGACCATCAAAGTCCACTGGTTCCTGGCTGCTGTTTTCAACATAGCATTACAAAACTTGATATTGTTTTACACTAAAGACATGCCCAAACCCTAATCTTAACCAGACACAGGACCTACGGCAACACATTCACAAACAAACAACATCTAATATGCCTACACTATTTACACTCTTGCATATGTAGACTTATGCTAAAAGTTATCTGTTTTTCTTTGTGATTGTGACATGTTTTAAACTGCTAATTAACCTATACAAGCGGAGTTGAGCAGAGACAAACCAATGTCAGTTCATTTTAAACTCGAAATTTAATCTATTGGTGATTAAATGCTTGAAGTGTTTCACTCTAAACCAGTTGAAATGAGCTTTATCACCTTCAGTGACCTTTAATAGGCAATGAACTAAGGCAACAACTGATAGGAAGTGTCATTAAGCCGTTTATAAAGTAAACATTTCAGTGGAGGTGCATCCTGGTGGAGGTCTGCAGATTAGGATCCACTGGGTGGAGGTCTGTACCCAGATTCTCTTGAAATACTCCCCTTCTGTGCCAGGCATGTTATTGATAGGACATTCTAGTCACTTGTGGGGAGAAGCGGATGATTTATTCAAGCTAGTATTTATTATATAAGTTTTTATTAGAAAAGATTATTTCATGAAATCATAAACAAGCTACTGTTATTATTACTGCTACTGTTACTACATATTTGTCAGCTTGGACTGTGGTTTGGTTAATCCCTCCAAATAAAAAGTTGAAGTTTAAATTTCCAATTGCACTTTCTGTCTGTGTCAAGACAGCATTAATTAATGGAAAGCAACTGACAGAGCAAGCAGAACTTGTAAAGTCAGATGATGCCGCAGAGTCTTGTTAAAATAGCCCGTGAAAGAGCCATGCACCCAGTCATTGTTCTTGAGAGACAGGAGCGGCGTCAGAGAGAGAGGAGCGGCGTCAGAGAGAGAGGAGCGGCGTCAGAGAGAGAGGAGCGGCGTCAGAGAGACAGGAGCAGTGTCAGAGAGACAGGAGCAGTGTCAGAGAGACAGGAGCAGTGCCAGAGAGACAGGAGCAGTGCCAGAGAGCCAGGAGAGACAGGAGCAGTGTCAGAGAGACAGGAGAGACAGGAGCAGTGTCAGAGAGACAGGAGCAGTGCCAGAGAGACAGGAGCAGTGTCAGAGAGCGTCAGCCCTAGCTATTGCCTGTGGTAATAAGCCACACCACAACAGAGGTTCACATTAATAAAAACATTTTTATTTAGGCCTAATTTCATTTACTATTTTTCATGTTGGCAATTTGAACTTATAGCCTATCACAGTAATTAAAGTGGACAAATGATTCTGGTATAACAAAATGCATCATTGTTTGTTTTCACAGTGTTCTAAAAGTTTATTTATTTGGGCTATTTTATTTCATTTCGACCTACAAAATCTTAAAGTGCCTACTCTCCAAGGACAACAAGGGGTTTTGAAATTTTGCAAACCCTGAAGCAGTGCTTAGCTACATCCTACTTGTGTTTATCTCACAATGCCTCCTTTTGATAGAGTTCCGTCCTGGATCAGTGGTGCAGGTTGCAAAAATATGACAATGGAGGATACACACAGATAATTTGTTACGGCTGAGCAAAGGCCAGGAGCCAAAAGCTAACACTAGCTAAGCAGAATGTAAGGCACGGTGAATCACTTCATGTTTGAGTTCACTTTGCTCTTCATATTTGGATGCAATCAAAGACAGTTAGCAAGAGTAGTACAAGAGTAGAGCAAGAGTAAGTGCAATGTGTCATTATAACAACGATGAAACCTACAGCAAAAGGGAAGTGATAAGACACATGGGAGCTGGAAGAATACCTCTGTACTAAAGAAAACTGCACTGTTAATACACACAAGTCAAAGTCAAGTATAGCCATTTGATCATGTTTCCTCATCAAAAACATCCCTGGAGTTGTGTTATATTCACATATGTTTAACACACCCTACTGATTTCTTGTAATGTCATGTTATAATACAGGAAATGCTCCACTGTGTTTTTAAACTCTAAACACCTTCAATAGAATCATTTGGATAATTCCAGCCCTGCAATTGCCAATTGCTACTGAACAAAGAGTAAAAGCTAGCTGTTAACCTGAAAACTACCAGTTCATGAACAAGATGTAACAGAGCATTTTGAGCTTTGGAGATGTAGACAGATGTATTTTTGATGAGGTAACATGGCTAAAAGCTCACAAGAGTAAATTTTGAGCAATATGGGACTTTTGATGCTCTATGCTCAAGTCCAGACACAGATTTATATACTTTTCCCACCACTCTATGATCATAATTTTTCATCCCCAGTAAAATATACAATGTATCAATAAAAAACAATATATAATAAAGTCTTTACAATAACTGTACAACTTTACATACTTTCAAATTTGATTATTGCTATTTGCCATCACCGTCTATCATTACTGTGACTAATACTTCTGTTAACTACTTGCCACAAGGTCAAACACTACTTCTGCTTATTGAGAAACAATAATAAAAAGATAAGTTTTATTCAAATGTACTTACAAAGAAAGAAGAAGAAGAAGCCCTGCATTGCTCAAATTATTTACAGCACTCAATAATCCAGCCATTTCAAGCACAGTTCACTCCAAAGAGAATAACAATGCGTTGACGCACAGAGCAGCCCGCTACACTCAACCACAAGGGATTCAACAACGACAGGCCAAGATGAATTCATACCCATGCACCGATGAAATATGAGCTTTTTGTGCTGCCAATTGATTTAGCTGTAAAAAGTCTTTTCATTTTGTTCTATAAAGATGCTCATACTATTATTGCTACAGCCTATACTGTACCAAGCCCTGGATGATTTGCTTACAATTTCCAGCCAAGGTCATAATCAAAAAGGACCTCCCTGTGAAGAAGACAGGAATAGAAACGATAATTTTCACTTCAAAAAACAGTAAGTCTCTGCTGCTCTGATTAGTTTAATGCTTGGATGGATAGGGGCTGTTCAGTGAGTTAAAAGAGAATAGCAACCAAAGAGTTTGAAATTCATCAGACTGATGTCCTGTGAAGACTTCCACTCCCACACAGCCAGCCATGTGTTTAAAATTAACAAGGAACCGTAATAGCAGCGCTGATGTTTTATCAGGATGAAAAAATGTCTGGTTTGATACAGCTCTTGAAGCAGTCACCACATAGCTGTACCACAAGCACAACTTTAAACAAATGCCCCTTAATTTGTGTTGCAATTTTGATTTATCAAAACTGCAACACAAATTTGTGTTGCAAACACAAATTTGTGTTTTTTTTGTTAGACAAACTGCAAAAAAAAAGAAAATGGTAATCTAATCATCACAAAAATTACATGTGTAAGGCTTTGGTTTATGCAGAATGAGAATGCATTTTCTGTGCATCACTGGTTGTTTGTTTAGGCAAAATAATAAAGCTGCAGTAAAAAAAAAAAATAAAAAAAACTCAAAACAAAATGATGTTCGACTTCTTTACGCTTGTCAGTCAATGTATGCCTTCTGTTCTTCTTTGCAATAGTTTAATTAGCACGCCAATAAATACATTTTCTATTGCATGAGACTGGGGGGCATTGTCCGTAATTTCCCACACAGAAAATCCATAATGGCTGGGAAATGCTCCAGTTATATAATTTCAAATGCAATAATATGCTCTCATGGAGACTGCACAATCAGAAGTGGAGCTTGGATGCTCCTCTATGTCAAGAGGATATAGCAGAGGTGGCTTGGGCATCAATTCCGCATGGTCTGGACATGACCCACCATGAAAAGACCCCAGAGGACATTAGGGCTTCATGATTTTTCCTGATGGAAACTACAATCAATTTTCCAATCACAATTTTCTTTGATTTTCCAATATATAAAGGAGCATGAATCAGTGAGAGATCTCGAGCTGATGGGCGGAGTAGGTGATGTTGATTAGCACGCTGCTATACTAGCTGAATCCTTCACTGTGGTGGCGTACCTTAAAGGCTCATATTTTCTCTATGACCTTGATAACAGTTTACCTGAATCAGTGTAATGCAAATGGAGTGCACAAGGGTTTGAGCGGAGGAGCGGGAGACTGTGGGTGAAAAGGGAAGTTTGGGCGGTTGTCTTAAACAGCTGCCTCTTTGACTTGGGTTAAGGTTAAATTTTTTTGTAATTTTTTTTGTATAGCTACTGTATTTTGCTCGCGTGATTATTCTCATTAGGAGATATTACTTGTATAAGATCAAACACACCATGTTAAACAAAACTTGACACATCAGCAGTAAGACAATGACACAGCATTAGACTGCCCATGGAGATAAAAAGAATGGAGCTGCGTTGTGTGCAAGTCATTGGAAATTTAGTGACACAGCTTGTGGACATATTTCATAAGAGCCTTGTCATTGGCATCGACAGCTTGTGCAGCCGGGCCCTGACAGGATACATGTGCTTCTCTCTCTGCAGGAAGTTATTTACGTCCACACGGACAGATTGCAGCACTCAAACAAATCAACGTGATGCGCTAATTATGACAAGTGCCCCAGAATGCTTGAATGAACGACTGAATAACTCAGACTGAGGACCAAAATGACCTGTGCATTTACCACTACGTATTATCATTGTGCATTTCCCAACATTTAAAGTTACTTATAAGTTTGAGTAAAAGGACAAATCCCATCTGCTTTTATTCAGCGTCATCCATAGGTATGTAACCTGACAGGCCATCACTCTACCCCTTGCATGCGATATACTTTAACCATTTTATAATGGTTTCCCATCATCAGCAGTTACCTCAAAGTTGTATTTAAGTGATTGCTGCATGATTATGTAATTGTTTTTGTCCATCATCTGGGCTCAATGAACTGCAAGTAACCACAAGTCAGTTTAACCATTTCTATCATTAAATCATTTTAGGTCAATATTACAATTACACTGAACAAAATGTAGATATACTATAGATAACTATTTTTTTTTGTTATCTATATGAGTTATAAATTATAACAAAAAGACATCACACCTCTCTGACTCCACAGAAACTCTGCCTAATTCTTATCACAATAATCATTTAAAAGCAAATATGGTGATGTGATGCACACTCAGAGGAAAGGAAAAAGGTAAAGGAAATTTTAAGTTTCTTTCCATAGCCACAAAACAGACTCAGTAGCAGATTCAATAGCCATCTACACTGTTATGACTCACCATTTCTTACTGCATTGACAATTGTGTTTAGTAAACCTGTCAATATCCTGCCTTGTGCCTGAGGGCTTTACACTGGACTTTCCTGGTAGGTGGTGGGCACCTGCTTGTCTCATGATGTTGCTGCTTTGACTTGAATGTTGTTCCACAGTATGGAATTGACCTTCTAGCATTTATTTCATATTATTTCTCAAAAATATGTTTATATGTGTTTTAAATGATAGTGGTGATAGTGACAGACACTCAAAATGGCTCAAATTTGATCTAGATTGATCATCACAATATCAATCATTACAGTAAACAGGTTAAAGCCATGGTCAGTGGTATGTTGAGCTTCTGTTTGCTGTTGAGTATTAGTAACACACTTTACTGACCTGCACTCACAGCAGTCCCCAAGGCGAGTGGTCGGCAAAGCAGAGAGGGCTGCCACTGCTCTTTGGCTGCACCACTGAAGCGGAAAGCAAGGAAATCCAGACATTTTCAATTTATCGTTGAATAAACTGGCAACGTGGCGAGCGTTTGACAGGCCATTTATTGTAGTGGGCGCTGGCCCAATGGTGTGCTCGGGCAGGTCTGCTGTGCTTTGATTTCCTGTCTTGGGAGCTGTGACAGATGAGCTATGGCCAAGGCTCTTCACAAGGCCTTACCTTCCTGCCCACCAGTCCACTACTCTCACTCCAGTTTCTCAGCTCTTTCTGGTCCCTGTGGAGAGCTGCAATCTTGCTGATGGACAACTAGTCCATCATTGTTATTTTAAATTTGCCTGAGATCAAACTTCATAACCTAATTCCCCTGTAACAGCAGTAAATTTGGTTCACATCTGACAAAATTGAGGTGAGAAAGTTCCCTTTCTGGGGTGTACTAACTGGCTACTAAATGTGCCCTTCATGAATAGTATACAGTGTGGTCACTCTTGTACCAACGTTGGAAGAGGCAGGCCAATGCAAGTACAGCTGTCATCTGCATTAGAGATCTTCTGAGTAAAAGGTCAATAAACTTAAAATGTAAACCTCACTGACTGCCACATCCATGCTTATCTTCTGATAAATGTAATATAAAGAGCAAAAGTTTTGGGGCCTCTTCTCTGCTCCTTGTAAGTTGCATGTTTTTTGCAAAACAAACAGAAGAAAACTATCGTGAATTCATGCAGCAGCGCTTACTTGTTTTTTTGCAACAGATAAATGCCAGCAGGGGAAATAATATCTCCCCAATGTACCCTGTGATGGTTATGAATTTCAAAAATCTGAATGTACTACAGAAACAATCTTTTGACTTGTTGTCTAATGAAAAAAATACAGATTGTTGACTAGTCGACTACTATAATAATCTTTTGTTTGCGGCCCTAGTTTGGAGAGTATAGATTTGGGCAAACTGAGCAGCCTTATCATGAGGAAAATGTATCCCTATTGCACGAATCCATAAAGAGCTATCTTATGAAACTTCTGAACATAATTCACATACAGATTCCCAACAGCAAGACTGGACAGTGCGGCATCAAAAGAACTTGAAGAGAACAAGAATGCTCCATGCTCCATCTAAAACTTCAGCTCAGGGCTCGAGGGGTTTGAGCGAGCAAAGTGCCAAGAATGTTGGGTAACAGGCATGAGCACAGCTTTCGCAACCAATAAATATCAGGAATATAAGGTGTGGACTCATTAAGTCATGTTTATACAATAAAGCAGTAATCGTGACCATTTCAACAGAAAATCAGTCCATAAGGGACTCAGGGAAGAGGACAAAGTTGTTCTTCACATAATATGGTAAAAGCTTCATTCAGGGGTTACAAGAACAGGTGGGGTGACAGGGCATTTTAAGACACAGTAAATTAGAAACCAAGGGAACACATTTCAACGCACAGACAGTTCATTTTTCACATCACTGTCTACTTTGTAGTCGGCACACTGCCAAAGACACTATCCCTCCCTCCACAGCGGTAATTATACTGCCGGCCACTGCTTGATTAAAAGATCTAATCTGCAAACTTAGTGTTCGACATCTCCCTATGTGTCCTAGCACGTTAAGCTTGTACTAGCCTTTTAGAGTGACACACTGTTTAGTGGCATGGAAGGCAGCCAATGGCAGGATGGGAAACATCCACTGGCATGGGAATTAGAGTGCAAAGTGTAATTGCACAAATGGATGTTAGTAGCAATAGACTTTGTGGGGATTTCAAAGATTCTAAAGCACAACAAACGTTTGTGGCTGTTTGTTGAGGAATAAAAAAACTGAAAATAATAGTGAAGGCACATGATGATTAGTCATAGTGGCAAAATACCCATACTGCAAAATAGGGCTATACTCAAAACATTAACACAGCGATATTTATGACAGACTCCTTGTATCATGATATTCTTACTGTAAACAGTGTTAATTCAGTCTGAATTGCTAAGTCATATGCTATAACTGCATGCAGACTACTGCATTACAGGGATTTAAATGCTGAGCTGAAAAACAGTGTTGTCGTATTAGGGTTACTGTCAGTGCCAATGCATTTTGCTAATTAGCAAAATGAAAACAAATTTGGTAAATGCCCTTTTTAGGGCATAGTGCTTGTATAATGCCATATTAAATCTTGGTGTACTAGCCTATTGGCTTGTGGGGGGTGTTGGGAATTAACTGAATACATGTACCAAAAATACATATTCAGAATACTGATTTTAAGTAACTGCATTCTGGTATTCACAATACAGTTACTTTTCTAAAATCAAAGAATTACATAGCAGTACTTGACCACACAATTTAGGCCCTCAACTGCACAAAATAAGTGAGAATAATACAAAACACCACTCTTGTGGTGAAGCATGTGCACTTTTCCCCTTCTCCAGTCAGTGATAGTAAATATAGAACAAACAGGGGAAACAAACATTCAGCGTTTTTAAGTTGAATGCTGCCTTTTTACACTATAACTTAAATGCAACTCGATGTTAACATATTCCAAGTATTCAGAATACAGTGCTCTGACTGGACCATGTACCAGAATATGTTACAAAATATTAGGTATTCAGTATTCTGTAAATAAATACATTTTCAAAGTATTCATCCTGTCACAGTAGCACAAACACCACATTAAAATTCTGACTATACTGGGACTGAACCCGGAATTAAGCATGGACAAAGCCAAAACTAAACCAGGACTAGAACAGGACCAAACCAAGCAAACATCAGGATACAAACCAGCACCAAAAAAGTACAAGAGTGAAGGCACCCTTAATCTTGGATCCTGTATCTGGAAACATACTGTAATGTGAGGTTCAGCAATATCCAGCCTAATATAGTGCAAAATGGCAAAGTAGAAGCTTAATTTTAGTGTGTTGTATAAGTAAGCTGTGTTAGATGAGTTTATTTGAAGTATACTTGCAATGTGTGAAAATAAGTGCTGGTGCATTTCTATACAAATAAACGTTGATTGAATGGAAAAGTCATGCAGTATATGAGCTCACTCTCGTCACGAAGGGACATCAGCTGAACCGCGATTGAGGAACCAATATATGATCCTGCACATTTTTTATAGAGCAAAGCCAATTGGCTCTGTGCACAATTGAGTCTGGCTAGTTCCCGTCACAAACACAGTAGACTAATCGTAGCTCCTTCAACCTCTAATGAAACTCTAAAAGTATTAGCTTTGGGATATATTTAGAAAGTGAATTTTGTCTTCTCTTAGACAATTACGTTCTGTTTGGCACATGGCCACAGACAGGTGTGGTCAGTCTGATGAATCTGACAGACTTGTCAAACTAATTACGCCTGGAACAACAGCTGATCAGTGACAGGTGGAAGGCCATACACTGAAAACTTGTCAGATAAAGAAAATATAAATGAATATTAGTTCTGAGACAAACCAATTTTTAAACACAGAAGTGTCCTCCAGTGTAGTACTCACATAATTCATAAAGTCATTTGCAGGTACATTTAGTCCTATCAGTGCATTGCTATAGAAGAACTATTTCGATGTGTTGTGGTAAACTAGTAAAATACCTAGAATTATAGTTAGTAATTATAGTGCACTATGTTCTGCAGATGTTCAGACGCTGTAGGGGTCACAGAAGCCATGATAACAGTATGTTAAAGGGCATACATTAATGATCCCTAAAAAAGTCCAAACGGGAAAATAGGCCTATGTTCTCATCAAAGTTCTATAGATGACATGTTTGATTGGCACTTAAAGGCAACATGATTAGCAGATTAACCTCTTAACATTCTTTCTTACGCTTAGCTAAAATTACTCCCAATTCAAATTGAAGATGCCTATGAGCCCCCATAAACGAAGACTGGGACTTTAAGTGAATCAGTGCCAGAGGGACATCTCATTCCAAAATCACAGCTTTTTGGGGTAAATATAAAGAGTAATGATGCTGTTGGGAGACACTGACTGATAGGCAGTAGACTGAGCCTTTTTGGGTCCTGACAATTCCCATTTCAAAGCTGAAGCCAATATCACTAAAACTGGGATTGAGATTTGACAGGAAATAATTGGGTTATAGCTTTCATTTATTTTTTTCTGCCCAGGAGCTTGATAGTTTGTCATTCTCTGGGAACAAATGCGGGCAAATTTTAAGGGGTTAAAACTTTCCTCTTTTGTGAAATGCCACTATATCTGCAGCCAACAAGGTCACAGAAAGCAGCTTCATCGACCACCAGTGTACACCTGCACCCCAGAGGAACAATAAGCACTAGATCCACATTAATAGCTCCTTGTGTGTGGACTTACCCTCTCTGAGCAGATGGGAGTAGATGAGCCAGAGGAGCAGCAGGCAGCAGAGTGACGCACCTCCACCTGCGGACAGCGTCTTCACTCCAGACTGCATCCTACACCTTCAGCTCTGTCGGCGTGGGTAATCCAAAGTTTGTACACTCGACACGGCTTCAGATGTCACCCAAATCAGCGAGAAAGTGGCTAATCCATGTGGGGGTCTCCGCAGCCTGTCGCCGGCATCCATTTGAGCTTCTAAAAAAGGATAGGGAACAGATGTAACCCCCTTTTTAAAATCCCTCTGAGAGCCGCATATCCAATTAGGGGTTTGTTTTTTTGCACTCACAGGCTGCAATATCACCAGTTTGTTACAAGTTCTCAACTAAACACAAACATAGTCTACTTGCGTATGTTCATTTTGAAGTGGAAATGCTTGGGTCCCCCGCAGTTTTGCCCCGTCTCCGCTCGGTGTTGCCTCCGTCGGTGCCGTTGGTGAAAAGCAGCATTGTGGACCCGCTTAACGTCTTCTCTTCCCACTGCGTCGCGATTATAATGACCCTACCTCCAACTTTAGGACCGTTTGTTCGGGGGGAAAACCACACACAGGCTAAGATGAAGTTAATACAAGCTGTAGGTGTAGGGGGCTTCAAAGAAAAAAGCCGCTTAAAGGCGCGAAAGGTTGTGGACCCGAACCTTTCCGGAAAATCCCGAAACACGAGCCGAACTTTACCGCACGAGCGCCGTGGTCACCTGCGCGAGCGCCGTGTCACATGCGCGAGCCCTGTTGAAGAATCGAAAGAAAAAAGTCGCCTGTTCACGCTCAAAGTAAGGCGCTATTTCCAGTTCTGGCCATTCATACGGCGTTTTGGTTCTGTCTTTCAGGCGATGTCGTAGAAAATGCATGCCGTTCCTCCTCTCGGGGAGCGCTGGAGCCGGAGTTAGCTGGGAGTCCACCAATGCTCTCCTCCATCTGCTCGCCTCCCTCTCTCTCCATCGCGCACGGGTAGGCTAAAGGAGCGCCCATAGCTCGCACGAACACACACTGTGCCCTACTTCCTTCTCAAAGTGGGGGGAAAACTTTAAGCTACGGGCAATAAATTCTAAATTGAAGACACGAAACCTTTTATTCCAGCCTAGATCTTGGAGATGTGCTGGTTTTCCATAGGCTTCATCGTGCCAATAAAGCCTACATGGTTCACATTTTGGACATGGAGCGAGTGAAAATTTGTGAGTGGACTTTTCTTTTTAGGACAGGAGTTCAAGAAACACACAGCACCAGCTTACTGTTTAAAGAAAGGTGCACTGGCTGGTGCAGCTGCCTCACATGACATCACTGAGTGTACTTGTCCCAAGGGCGGATGTTGCAAAAAAAAAAAAAAATCATAATGAAGAAAGGGGGGAACATGGCTATTTTTAAGGCAGCATAAGCCTATTCACTTTTAAACACTGACTAGGCTTTGTCATATGTAACAGGGGAACTTGGGAGCAGATAAGGCTACATTGTTAAGAGAGTTAATGTGGAAAACTAAAATCTGTGTTTTTCCACATAACTGCTGATTAAAACTGATATGAAGAGGCTACAATGGGGAAATTATAAAATAGCACTAACAAAATAGTGTGGCCTTCCTTCAGTCATCTAAGGGAGGGGTGTCCAAACTATGGCCCAGGGGCCAAATGCGGCCCTCAGACCAGTTTTTATTGCCCCTCAGGCCTCTGCTGAACCGGCCCAATTGATCATAAGCAGTACTTTTTAACAGCAAATTAAATAATTTTCTACCACTATATCCTCCAACATCACATTGCAGTGTGATACAGACCTAAAATGAATGTGTTTCAAGCCTTATTAATACACAGCGGCTCTGTTAAAGCTGCGTATAAAGCACCACACTGTATTGATTACTGGTCTGTGGCCCTCCGCTTCGAATATGTTTTGAGATGTGACCCTCGATAAAAAAGTTTGGGCACCTCTGGTTTAAGGTCAAACTGTGGAGTGTTCCATCGACACAGTAAGAGTGCATGTATTTACAGAATTTTTTGAAAAATAAAACATCTGTAATGAAATAAAAAAACAAGTTTGACATCAACGTCTGATCTAAGGCTAGGCTTGCAAGCACAATTACATTTGCTGTAGTCTGATGTGCAATGCTATATAGAAACTGAAGGACTCATCACAAGATTGTACTTAAAATGCATGAAACTCTTTTGACTTAAAACAGTTGCTTTGACTTTTGAAAAACAGGATAAACAGCCTTATGCCTGTCTCATTCTCACAGCTACAAGTCATTTTTCATTTGGTCACACCAAAATGTGTTTTATGCCTCTGACTGTTGAGTCAATTTCACATTTAAAGTGCAAATAAATGCCATATAAAATACCATAATACTTTCACATCAACTCCTTCAAGTAGAGATAAGCCACAAAATATGGAAGTCAATGCTGCAAACATATTATTCCCTATAATTAATCTTTTTTTTATCGGATGCTGTATGGATAGAGTTGGATTTGCTAGATTTTCCAAATGTTTTTGTTCTCTGTGTTTGTATGGATAAGATATGTGGCCTTCTGACGGAGCACCTTAAACGTTTTCTTCACTTGAAGTCCATAACTATAACTCAGCCGCCTCACGCACACTTATACAGGCCAAATTCCCATGACCAGTAAATGCACACTTTATTAGCAGATGGAAGAGTTCTGTGTGCGCTCTGCAGAGCTATCAGCCTCTCACTGAATGGCTTTTTATGATGACGTATTGGTGCTAGCCCAAGGCCCATCACATCACAGCTGTATAGCCTGAAAAAATGACTCCAGAGCTTTTGTACTGGGGGGGTACACTAAACCAATGCTTTGCTGTCGTCAAGCATGTCTTTGTGATTTCTTCCTGACCATCGCAAGCCCATCCAGAATTCACCACAGAAAGAAACCAGTCTCCAAAGTTTAACCCTTTACTGAATCTTGAAATGGAATGTATTGTTACAGAAAATGTCACTATAATAACATCAAACATCCTGTATTACGCAAAATTGACTCTGTGAGCTTTAGTCATGTTATAATGCTGTTACCTCATCAAAAGTATTCCTAGAGTTGTGTTTTGTAACCCTTTATTACTAGTCTGTCTACATCTCCAAAGCTCAAAAATGCTCTGTTCCACCTTGTGATGTCATGAAGCTGTAGTTTTCAAGTTAATGACTACCATTTACCTTTTGTTTAGTAGAGATTGAAAATGCCAGGGCTGAAAACATCCAAATGATTCCAGTGATGGTCTATGGAGTTTTATCACATGACAATCACAAGGTGGAACAGAGTGTCTCTGTTTGAAAGAAGAAGTCAGCCTGAATATGCAGGGTCTGTGTGTTAAACTCTGAGTATGTTTTTTGATGAGGAAAAAACATTATAATAACACAGATCAGAAAATAGCATAATATAAGCTCTTTAAAGCCCCTTTGTGCCACTGACACAGTAACCCAAAGCCATGATAATCATATTGTAAAAAAAACATCTGCTAAATACTTAAAAAAACACAATTGAGATGTAAATTATTCAATTCTCTCTTTCAACTTACATGGAGAAAAAAAAATTAAAAAAAGTGAGTATTAAATTGTCATTTCACCATGGCAATAAACAATGTATCCGATTATACTAAAGAAAATAAATTGTTCAAGCCACTGTATGACATAAACACATGGACCCTGAGCCTGAGGGAGAACACTAACTAGAGCTCAGGAATATAGTATCAGACTCTTCCCATTTTCTAAACCTGCAGCTTTAGATGGAGGTGCCACAACAAAATTGCTTTACGAAAGTTTCTTTTGCCCTCCTACTGTGGCCATTCTGGATGCAGGGCAGTTGAAACATGTGATCACAGAAATGAATAATGTTTTTATAATGCACCTGCTGTATATTTACTAGGGCTGGTGTGCTGCACTGTCACAAAAAAAAATTGTTTGTTCAGCACGACTGTTTTGACCCGGCAGTTCTTTAAAGCGGACTTGCATTGTCCATGAGACATGAGATCAGAATATTGCAAAATTCCTCCCACCTTGAACATTTGGTTGTTGTATAGTCGAACCAAGGATCAAACATGCTAAGTCATATCCTATGGGATCATGAGCGTCCAGACTTACCTGTGATTTTTATAAAACAGTTCCCTATACCCAGTCAACCACTTTCATTGGCATTAGCCGTTATCTGCAGAGAAGTAGATGTGATCAGTCTTCCATGTTCAGATAAGTGTAGGACTGCGGTACACTAGCTTAGTCCAATGCAG
>JAIEZT010000056.1:59963-118210 GCA_019594935.1 Periophthalmus modestus
GTACTGTTCGAAGTGAAGGTCGAAGGCAGGTTCGAAGTACCCCGACTTAAAATGCGACTTAAGGGCCACTTTGGTGAACCCAAAGTTGGCGATGTCTTAAGTTTATGATGCCTGAAAGCGAACAAAGAAATGCCAAAAAGTGACGGACCTAGATTCCGCGTGTGGAATACTTTTCTGCAGCAGATTGAACATGGAGGATCTAACTTATTTTGTGGATTTTCTTCAGTGGGTTATATTCTCTGGACCTGTGCCGAAGGAATGAGACCAACTTTGTGGAATATATTGGGGTTTGACAGAATCAGAGCCTCAAAGGTAAGTTAAATCCAAATCCGCATTTTTTGGCTTTTCTGTAAAAACATCTTTCCTGTCAGCACTGTGGTGATTCCAGGTGAAAATTGTTTGCATATATGAAAATATATCGCGATAATATCTTGAATTGCGATTTATTTTGGTCACGATAATCGTTAGTCTAAATTTTATATCGTCCCATCCCTACTCCAGACACCCATGACTATCTTGTGGTTCTACATTGCTCTCCACTCAGACATGCATCTGCATCTGGCATTGACTAAAGCATAGTGTACCGCAGTCCTACACTTAGCTGAACATGGAAGACTGATCACATCTACTTCTCTGCAGAGAACGCTAATGCCAATGAAAGTGGTTGACTGGGTATTAGGGAAACTGTTTGAAAAAATCACAGTAAGTCTGTGACGCATGATCCCATAGGATATGACTTAGCATGTTTGATCCTTGGTTCGACTATACAACAACCAATGTTCAAGGTGGGAGGAATTTTGCAATATTCTGATCTCATGTCTCATGGACAATGCAGTCTCTTAAAGAACTGCCTCAAAAACATGTGCTGAACAAAGCATGTGACAGTGCAGCACACCAGCCCTAGTAATATACAGCAGGTGCATTATAAAACATGTATTCATTTCTGTGACTCACATGTTTCAACTGCCCCTGCATCCAGAATGCCCACAGTAGGAGGGGCAAAAGAATTTTTAAAGCAAATTTTGTTGTGGCACCTCCAATCTAAAGCTGCAGGTTTAGAAAATGGGAAGAGTCTGATAACTATATTCTGAGCTCTAGTAGTGTTCTCCCTCAGGCTCAGGGTCATGTGTTTATGTCATACAGTGGCTTGAAACAATTTATTTTCTTTAGTATAATAGGATACATTGTTTATTGCCATGGTGAAATGACAATTTAATACTCACTTTTTAAATTTTTTTCTCCATGTAAGTTGAAGAGAATTGAATAATTTACATCTCAATTGTGTTTTTTTAAGTATTTAGCAGATGTTTTTTTTACAATATGATTATCATGGCTTTGGGTTACTGTGTCAGTGGCACAAAGTGGGCTTTAAAGAGCTTATATTATGCTATTTTCTGATCTGTGTTATTATAATGTTGTTTCCTCATCAAAAACATACTCAGAGTTTAACACACAGACCCCCTGCATATTCAGGCTGACTTCTTCTTTCAAACAGAGAACACTCTGTTCCCCCTTGTGATGTCATGTGATAAACTCCATAGACCATCACTGAATCATTTGGATGTTTTCAGCCCTGGCATTTTCAATCTCTACTAAACAAAGGTAAATGGTAGTCATTAACTTGAAAACTACAGCTTCATGACATCACAAGGTGGTGGAACAGAGAGCATTTTGAGCTTTGGAGATGTAGACAGACTAGTAATAAAGGGTTACAAAACACAACTCTAGGAATACTTTTGATGAGGTAACAGCATTATAACATGACTAAAAGCTCACAAGAGTCAATTTTGCGTAATACAGGATGTTTGATGTTATTATAGTGACATTTTCTGTAACAATACATTCCATTTCAAGATTCAGTAAAGGGTTAACTTTGGAGACTGGTTTCTTTCTGTGGTGAATTCTGGATGGGCTTGCGATGGTCAGGAAGAAATCACAAAGACATGCTTGACGACAGCAAAGCATTGGTTTAGTGTACCCCCCAGTACAAAAGCTCTGGAGTCATTTTTTCAGGCTATACAGCTGTGATGTGATGGGCCTTGGCTAGCACCAATACGTCATCATAAAAGCCATTCAGTGAGAGGCTGATAGCTCTGCAGAGCGCACACAGAACTCTTCCATCTGCTAATAAAGTGTGCATTTACTGGTCATGGAATTTGGCCTGTATAAGTGTGCGTGAGGCGGCTGAGTTATAGTTATGGACTTCAAGTGAAGAAACGTTTAAGGTGCTCCGTCAGAAGGCCACATATCTTATCCATACAAACACAGAGAACAAAACATTTGGAAAATCTAGCAAATCCAACTCTATCCATACAGCATCCGATAAAAAAAGATTAATTATAGGGAATAATATGTTTGCAGCATTGACTTCCATATTTTGTGGCTTATCTCTACTTGAAGGAGTTGATGTGAAAGTATTATGGTATTTTATATGGCATTTATTTGCACTTTAATGTGAAATTGACTCAACAGTCAGAGGCATAAAACACATTTTGGTGTGACCAAATGGAAAAATGATGACTGTAGCTGTGAGAATGAGACAGGCATAAGGCTGTTATCCTGTTTTTCAAAAGTCAAAGCAACTGTTAAGTCAAAAGAGTTTCATGCATTTTAAGTACAATCTTGTGATGAGTCCTTCAGTTTCTATATAGCATTGCACATCAGACTACAGCAAATGTAATTGTGCTTGCAAGCCTAGCCTTAGATCAGACGTTGATGTCAAACTTGTTTTTTTATTTCATTACAGATGTTTTATTTTTCAAAAATTCTGTAAATAACATGCACTCTTACTGTGTCGATGGAACACTCCACAGTTTGACCTTAAACCAGAGGTGCCCAAACTTTTTTATCGAGGGTCACATCTCAAAACATATTTGAAGTGGAGGGCCACAGACCAGTAATCAATACAGTGTGGTGCTTTATACGCAGCTTTAACAGAGCCGCTGTGTATTAATAAGGCTTGAAACACATTCATTTTAGGTCTGTATCACACTGCAATGTGATGTTGGAGGATATAGTGGTAGAAATTATTTAATTTGCTGTTAAAAGTACTGCTTATGATCAATTGGGCCGGTTCAGCAAGAGGCCTGAGGGGCAATAAAAACTGGTCTGAGGGCCGCATTTGGCCCCTGGGCCATAGTTTGGACACCCCTCCCTTAGATGACTGAAGGCCACACTATTTTGTTAGTGCTATTTTATAATTTCCCCATTGTAGCCTCTTCATATCAGTTTTAATCAGCAGTTATGTGGAAAAACACAGATTTTAGTTTTCCACATTAACTCTCTTAACAATGTAGCCTTATCTGCTCCCAAGTTCCCCTGTTACATATGACAAAGCCTAGTCAGTGTTTAAAAGTGAATAGGCTTATGCTGCCTTAAAAATAGCCATGTTCCCCCTTTCTTCATTATGATTTTTTTTTTTTTGCAACATCCGCCCTTGGGACAAGTACACTCAGTGATGTCATGTGAGGCAGCTAGCTGCACCAGCCAGTGCACCTTTCTTTAAACAGTAAGCTGGTGCTGTGTTTCTTGAACTCCTGTCCTAAAAAGAGAAAGTCCACTCACAAATTTTCACTCGCTCCATGTCCAAAATGTGAACCATGTAGGCTTTATTGGCACGATGAAGCCTATGGAAAACCAGCACATCTCCAAGATCTAGGCTGGAATAAAAGGTTTCGTGTCTTCAATTTAGAATTTATTGCCCGGAGCTTAAAGTTTTCCCCCACTTTGAGAAGGAAGTAGGGCACAGTGTGTGTTCGTGCGAGCTATGGGCGCTCCTTTAGCCTACCCGTGCGCGATGGAGAGAGAGGGAGGCGAGCAGATGGAGGAGAGCATTGGGGACTCCAGCTAACTCCGGCTCCAGCGCTCCCCGAGAGGAGGAACGGCATGCATTTCTACGACATCGCCCTGAAAGACAGAACCAAAAACGCCGTATGAATGGCCAGAACTGGAAATAGCGCCTTACTTTGAGCGTGAACAGGCGACTTTTTCTTTCGATTCTTCAACAGGGCTCGCGCATGTGACACGGCGCTCGCGCAGGTGACACGGCGCTCGTGCGGTAAAGTTCGGCTCGTGTTTTCGGGATTTTCCGGAAAGGTTCGGGTCCACAACCTTTCGCGCCTTTAAGCGGCTTTTTTTCTTTGAAGCCCCCTACACCTACAGCTTGTATTAACTTCATCTTAGCCTGTGTGTGGTTTTCCCCGAACAAACGGTCCTAAAGTTGGAGGTAGGGTCATTATAATCGCGACGCAGTGGGAAGAGAAGACGTTAAGCGGGTCCACAAGTGCTGCTTTCACCAACGGCACCGACGGAGGCAACACCGAGCGGAGACGGGGCAAAACTGCGGGGGACCCAAGCATTTCCACTTCAAAATGAACATACGCAAGTAGAGACTATGTTGTGTTTAGTTGAGAACTTGTAACAAAAACTGGTGAATATTGCAGCCTGGTGAGTGCAAAAAAACAAACAAACCCTAATTGGATATGCGGCTCTCAGAGGGATTTTAAAAAAGGGGGTTACATCTGTTCCCTATCCTTTTTTAGAAGCTCAAAATGGATGCCGGCGACAGGCTGCGGAGACCCCACTGGATTAGCCACTTTCTCGCTGATTTGGGTGACATCTGAAGCCGTGTCGAGTGTACAAACTTTGGATTACCCACGCCGACAGAGCTGAAGGTGTAGGATGCAGTCTGGAGTGAAGACGCTGTCCGCAGGTGGAGGTGCGTCACTCTGCTGCCTGGCTGCTCCTCTGGCTCATCTACTCCCATCTGCTCAGAGAGGGTAAAGTCCACACACAAGGAGCTATTAATGTGGATCTAGTGCTTATTGTTCCTCTGGGGTGCAGGTGTACACTGGTGGTCGATGAAGCTGCTTTCTGTGACCTTGTTGGCTGCAGATATAGTGGCATTTCACAAAAGAGGAAAGTTTTAACCCCTTAAAATTTGCCCGCATTTGTTCCCAGAGAATGACAAACTATCAAGCTCCTGGGCAGAAAAAATAAATGAAAGCTATAACCCAATTATTTTCCTGTCAAATCTCAATCCCAGTTTTAGTGATATTGTCTTCAGCTTTGAAATGGGAATTGTCAGGACCCAAAAAGGCTCAGTCTACTGCCTATCAGTCAGTGTCTCCCAACAGCATCATTACTCTTTATATTTACCCCAAAAAGCTGTGATTTGGAATGAGATGTCCCTCTGGCACTGGTTCACTTAAAGTCCAGTCTTCGTTTATGGGGGCTCATAGGCATCTTCAATTTGAATTGGGAGTAATTTTAGCTAAGCGTAAGAAAGAATGTTTAAGAGGTTAATCTGCTAATCATGTTGCCTTTAAGTGCCAATCAAACATGTCATCTATAGAACTTTGATGAGAACATAGGCCTATTTTCCGTTTGGACTTTTTTAGGGATCATTAATGTATGCCCTTTAACATACTGTTATCATGGCTTCTGTGACCCCTACAGCGTCTGAACATCTGCAGAACATAGTGCACTATAATTACTAACTATAATTCTAGGTATTTTACTAGTTTACCACAACATCGAAATAGTTCTTCTATAGCAATGCACTAATAGGACTAAATGTACCTGCAAATGACTTTATGAATTATGTGAGTACTACACTGGAGGACACTTCTGTGTTTAAAAATTGGTTTGTCTCAGAACTAATATTCATTATATTTTTTCTTTATCTGACAAGTTTTCAGTGTATGGCCTTCCACCTGTCACTGATCAGCTGTTGTTCCAGGCGTAATTAGTTTGACAAGTCTGTCAGATTCATCAGACTGACCACACCTGTCTGCGGCCATGTGCCAAACAGAACGTAATTGTCTAAGAGAAGACAAAATTCACTTTCTAAATATATCCCAAAGCTAATACTTTTAGAGTTTCATTAGAGGTTGAAGGAGCTACGATTAGTCTACTGTGTTTGTGACGGGAACTAGCCGGACTCAATTGTGCACAGAGCCAATTGGCTTTGCTCTATAAAAAATGTGCAGGATCATATATTGGTTCCTCAATCGCGGTTCAGCTGATGTCCCTTCGTGAGGAGAGTGAGCTCATATACTGCATGACTTTTCCATTCAATCAACATTTATTTGTATAGAAATGCACCAGCACTTATTTTCACACATTGCAAGTATACTTCAAATAAACTCATCTAACACAGCTTACTTATACAACACACTAAAATTAAGCTTCTACTTTGCCATTTTGCACTATATTAGGCTGGATATTGCTGAACCTCACATTACAGTATGTTTCCAGATACAGGATCCAAGATTAGGGGTGCCTTCACTCTTGTACTTTTGGTGGTGCTGTTTGTATCCTGATGTTTGCTTGGTTTGGTCCTGTTCTAGTCCTGGTTTAGTTTTGGCTTTGTCCATGCTTAATTCCGGGTTCAGTCCCAGTATAGTCAGAATTTTAATGGTGGTGTGTGTGCTACTGTGACAGGATGAATACTTTGAAAATGTATTTAGTTACAGAATACTGAATACCTAATATTTTGTAACATATTCTGGTACATGGTCCAGTCAGAGCACTGTATTCTGAATACTTGGGAATATGTTAACATCGAGTTGCATTTAAGTTATAGTGTAAAAAGGCAGCATTCAACTTAAAAACAGCTGAATGTTTGTTTCCCTGTTTGTTCTATATTTACTATCACTGACTGGAGAAGGGGAAAAGTGCACATGCTTCACCACAAGAGTGGTGTTTTGTATTATTCTCACTTATTTTGTGCAGTTGAGGGCCTAAATTGTGTGTCAAGTACTGCTATGTAATTCTTTGATTTTAGAAAAGTAACTGTATTGTGAATACCAGAATGCAGTTACTTAAAATCAGTATTCTGAATATGTATTTTTGGTACATGTATTCAGTTAATTCCCAACACCCCCCACAAGCCAATAGGCTAGTACACCAAGATTTAATATGGCATTATACAAGCACTATGCCCTAAAAAGGGCATTTACCAAATTTGTTTTCATTTTGCTAATTAGCAAAATGCATTGGCACTGACAGTAACCCTAATACGACAACACTGTTTTTCAGCTCAGCATTTAAATCCCTGTAATGCAGTAGTCTGCATGCAGTTATAGCATATGACTTAGCAATTCAGACTGAATTAACACTGTTTACAGTAAGAATATCATGATACAAGGAGTCTGTCATAATATCGCTGTGTTAATGTTTTGAGTATAGCCCTATTTTGCAGTATGGGTATTTTGCCACTATGACTAATCATCATGTGCCTGCACTATTATTTTCAGTTTTTTTATTCCTCAACAAACAGCCACAAACGTTTGTTGTGCTTTAGAATCTTTGAAATCCCCACAAAGTCTATTGCTACTAACATCCATTTGTGCAATTACACTTTGCACTCTAATTCCCAATGCCAGTGGATGTTTCCCATCCTGCCATTGGCTGCCTTCCATGCCACTAAACAGTGTGTCACTCTAAAAGGCTAGTACAAGCTTAACGTGCTAGGACACATAGGGAGATGTCGAACACTAAGTTTGCAGATTAGATCTTTAATCAAGCAGTGGCCGGCAGTATAATTACCGCTGTGGAGGAGGGATAGTGTCTTTGGCAGTGTGCCGACTACAAAAGTAGACAGTGATGTGAAAAATGAACTGTCTGTGCGTTGAAATGTGTTCCCTTGGTTTCTAATTTACTGTGTCTTAAAATGCCCTGTCACCCACCTGTTCTTGTAACCCCTGAATGAAGCTTTTACCATATTATGTGAAGAACAACTTTGTCCTCTTCCTTGAGTCCCTTATGGACTGATTTTCTGTTGAAATGGTCACGATTACTGCTTTATTGTATAAACATGACTTAATGAGTCCACACCTTATATTCCTGATATTTATTGGTTGCCAAAGCTGTGCTCATGCCTGTTACCCAACATTCTTGGCACTTTGCTCGCTCAAACCCTCGAGCCCTGAGCTGAAGTTTTAGATGGAGCATGGAGCATTCTTGTTCTCCTCAAGTTCTTTTGATGCCGCACTGTCCAGTCTTGCTGTTGGGAAAATCTGTATGTGAATTATGTTCAGAAGTTTCATAAGATAGCTCTTTATGGATTCGTGCAATAGGGATACATTTTCCTCATGATAAGGCTGCTCAGTTTGCCCAAATCTATACTCTCCAAACTAGGGCCGCAAACAAAAGATTATTATAGTAGTCGACTAGTCAACAATCTGTATTTTTTCATTAGACAACAAGTCAAAAGATTGTTCTGTAGTACATTCAGATTTTTGAAATTCATAACCATCACAGGGTACATTGGGGAGATATTATTTCCCCCTGCTGGCATTTAATCTGTTGCAAAAAAACAAGTAAGCGCGGCTGCATGAATTCACGATAGTTTTCTTCTGTTTGTTTTGCAAAAAAACATGCAACTTACAAGGAGCAGAGAAGAGGCCCCAAAACTTTTGCTCTTTATATTACATTTATCAGAAGATAAGCATGGATGTGGCAGTCAGTGAGGTTTACATTTAAGTTTATTGACCTTTTACTCAGAAGATCTCTAATGCAGATGACAGCTGTACTTGCATTGGCCTGCCTCTTCCAACGTTGGTACAAGAGTGACCACACTGTATACTATTCATGAAGGGCACATTTAGTAGCCAGTTAGTACACCCCCAGAAAGGGAACTTTCTCACCTCAATTTTGTCAGATGTGAACCAAATTTACTGCTGTTACAGGGGAATTAGGTTATGAAGTTTGATCTCAGGCAAATTTAAGTCAATGATGGACTAGTTGTCCATCAGCAAGATTGCAGCTCTCCACAGGGACAGAAAGAGCTGAGAAACTGGAGTGAGAGTAGTGGACTGGTGGGCAGGAAGGTAAGGCCTTGTGAAGAGCCTTGGCCATAGCTCATCTGTCACAGCTCCCAAGACAGGAAATCAAAGCACAGCAGACCTGCCCGAGCACACCATTGGGCCAGCGCCCACTACAATAAATGGCCTGTCAAACGCTCGCCACGTTGCCAGTTTATTCAACGATAAATTGAAAAATGTCTGGATTTCCTTGCTTTCCGCTTCAGTGGTGCAGCCAAAGAGCAGTGGCAGCCCTCTCTGCTTTGCCGACCACTCGCCTTGGGGACTGCTGTGAGTGCAGGTCAGTAAAGTGTGTTACTAATACTCAACAGCAAACAGAAGCTCAACATACCACTGACCATGGCTTTAACCTGTTTACTGTAATGATTGATATTGTGATGATCAATCTAGATCAAATTTGAGCCATTTGAGTGTCTGTCACTATCACCACTATCATTTAAAACACATATAAACATATTTTTGAGAAAAAATATGAAATAAATGCTAGAAGAAGGTCAATTCCATACTGTGGAACAACATTCAAGTCAAAGCAGCAACATCATGAGACAAGCAGGTGCCCCCACCTACAAGGAAAGTCTAGTGTAAAGCCCTCAGGCACAAGGCAGGATATTGACAGGTTTACTAAACACAATTGTCAATGCAGTAAGAAATGGGTGAGGGTGAGTCATAACAGTGTAGATGGCTATTGAATCTGCTACGAGTCTGTTTTGTGGCTATGGAAAGAAACTTAAAATTTCCTTTACATTTTTCCTTCCTCTGAGTGTGCATCACATCACCATATTTGCTTTTAAATGATTATTTGTGATAAGAATTAGGCAGAGTTTCTGTGGAGTCAGAGAGGTGTGATGTCTTTTTGTTATAATTTATAAACTCATATAGATAAACTAAAAAAAATAGTTATCTATAGTATATCTACATTTGTTCAGTGTAATTGTAATATTGACCTAAAATGATTTAATGATAGAAATGGTTTAAAAACTGACTTGTGGTACTTGCAGTTCATTGAGCCCAGATGATGGACAAAAACAATTACATAATCATGCAGCAATCACTTAAAATACAACTTTGAGGTAACTGCTGATGATGGGAAACCATTATAAAAATGGTTTAAAGTATATCGCATGCAAGGGGTAGAGTGATGGCCTGTCAGGTTACATACCTATGGATGACGCTGAATAAAAGCAGATGGGATTTGTCCTTTTACTCAAACTTATAAGTAACTTTAAATGTTGGGAAATGCTCAATGATAATACGTAGTGGTAAATGCACAGGTCATTTTGGTCCTCAGTCTGAGTTCATTCAGTCGTTCATTCAAGCATTCTGGGCACTTGTCATAATTAGCGCATCACGTTGATTTGTTTGAGTGCTGCAATCTGTCCGTGTGGGACGTAAATAACTGTCCTGCAGAGGAGAAGCACATGTATCCTGTCAGGGCCCGGCTGCACAAGCTGTCGATGCCAATGACAAGGCTCTTATGAAAATATGTCCACAAGCTGTGTCACTAAAATTTCCAATGACTTGCACACAACGCAGCTCCATTCTTTTATCTCCATGGGCAGTCTAAATGCTGTGTCATTGTCTTACTGATGATGTCAAGTTTTGTTTAACATGGTGTGTTTGATCTTATACAAGTAATATCTCCTAATGAGAATAATCACGCGAGCAAAAATACAGTAGCTATAAAAAAAATTACAAAAATATTTAACCTTAACCCAAGTCAAAGAGGCAAGCTGTTTAAGACAACCGCCCAAACTTCCCTTTCATCCACAGTCTCCCCTCCTCCGCTCAAACCCTTGTGCACTCCATTTGCATTACACTGATTCAGGTAACTGTTATCAAGGTCATAGAGAGAAAATATGAGCCTTTAAGGTACGCCACCACAAGTGAAGGATTCAGCTAATATAGCAGCCGTGCTAATCAACATCACCTACTCCGCCCATCAGCTCGAGATCTCTCACTGATTCATGCTCCTTTATATATTGGAAAATCAAAGAAAATTGTGATTGGAAAATTGATTGTAGTTTCCATCAGGAAAAATCATGAAAGCCCTAATGTCCTCTGGGGTCTTTTCATGGTGGTCATGTCCAGACCATGCGGAATTGATGCCCAAGCCACCTCTGCTATATCCTCTTGACATAGAGGAGCATCCAAGCTCCACTTCTGATTGTGCAGTCTCCATGAGAGCATATTATTGCATTTGAAATTATATAACTGGAGCATTTCCAGCCATTATGGATTTTCTGTGTGGGAAATTACGGACAATGCCCCCCAGTCTCATGCAATAGAAAATGTATTTATTGGCGTGCTAATTAAAAACTATTGCAAAGAAGAAAGAAGGGCATACATTGACTGACAAGCGTAAAGAAGTCGAACATCATTTGTTTTGAGTTTTTTATTTTTTTTATTTTACTGCAGCTTATTATTTTGCCTAAACAAACAACCAAGTGATGCACAGAAAATGCATTCTCATTCTGCATAAACCAAAGCCTTACACATGTAATTTTGTGATGATTAGATTACCATTTTCTTTTCTTTTTTGCAGTTTGTCTAACAAAAAAAACACAAATTTGTGTTTGCAACACAAATTTGTGTTGCAGTTTTGATAAATCAAAATTGCAACACAAATTAAGGGGCATTTGTTTAAAGTTGTGCTTGGGATTACAGCTATGTGGTAACTGCTTCAAGAGCTGTATCAAACCAGACATTTTTTCATCCTGATAAAAAACATCAGCGCTGCTATTACGGTTCCTTGTTAATTTTAAACACATGGCTGGCTGTGTGGGAGTGGAAGTCTTCACAGGACATCAGTCTGATGAATTTCAAACTCTTTGGTTGCTATTCTCTTTTAACTCACTGAACAGCCCCTATCCATCCAAGCATTAAACTAATCAGAGCAGCAGAGACTTACTGTTTTTTGAAGTGAAAATTATCGTTTCTATTCCTGTCTTCTTCACAGGGAGGTCCTTTTTGATTATGACCTTGGCTGGAAATTGTAAGCAAATCATCCAGGGCTTGGTACAGTATAGGCTGTAGCAATAATAGTATGAGCATCTTTATAGAACAAAATGAAAAGACTTTTTACAGCTAAATCAATTTGGCAGCACAAAAAGCTCATATTTCATCGGTGCATGGGTATGAATTCAATCTTGGCCTGTCGGTGTTGAATCCCTTGTGGTTGAGTGTAGCGGCGCTGCTCTGTGCGTCAACGCATTGTTATTCTCTTTGGAGTGAACTGTGGCTTGAAATGGCTGGATTATTGAGTGCTGTAAATAATTTGAGTAATGCAGGGCTTCTTCTTCTTCTTTCTTTGTAAGTACATTTGAATAAAACTTATCTTTTATTATTGTTTCTCAATAAGCAGAAGTAGTGTTTGACCTTGTGGCAAGTAGTTAACAGAAGTATTAGTCACAGTAATGATAGATGGTGATGGCAAATAGCAATAATCAAATTTGAAAGTATGTAAAGTTGTACAGTTATTGTAAAGACTTTATTATATATGTTTTTTATTGATACATTGTATATTTTACTGGGGATGAAAAATTATGATCATAGAGTGGTGGGAAAAGTATATAATCTGTGTCTGGACTGAGAATAGAGCATCAAAAGTCCATATTGCTCAAAATTTACTCTTGTGAGCTTTTAGCCATGTTACCTCATCAAAAATACATCTGTCTACATCTCCAAAGCTCAAAATGCTCTGTTACATCTTGTTCATGAACTGGGTAGTTTTCAGGTTAACAGCTAGCTTTTACTCTTTGTTCAGTAGCAATGGCAATTGCAGGGCTGGAATTATCCAAATGATTCTATTGAAGGTGTTTAGAGTTTAAAAACACACAGTGGAGCATTTCCTGTATTATAACATGACATTACAAGAAATCAGTAGGGTGTGTTAAACATATGTGAATATAAACACAACTCCAGGGATGTTTTTGATGAGGAAACATGATCAAATGGCTATACTTGACTTTGACTTGTTGTGTATTAAACAGTGCAGTTTTCTTTAGTCAGAGGTATTCTTCCAGCTCCCATGTGTCTTATCACTTCCCTTTTGCTGTAGGTTTCATCGTTGTTATAATGACACATTGCACTTACTCTTGCTCTACTCTTGTACTACTCTTGCTAACTGTCTTTGATTGCATCCAAATATGAAGAGCAAAGTGAACTCAAACATGAAGTGATTCACCGTGCCTTAACATTCTGCTTAGCTAGTGTTAGCTTTTGGCTCCTGGCCTTGGCTCAGCCGTAACAAATTATCTGTGTGTATCCTCCATTGTCATATTTTTGCAACCTGCACCACTGATCCAGGACGGAACTCTATCAAAAGGAGGCATTGTGAGATAAACACAAGTAGGAAGTAGCTAAGCACTGCTTCAGGGTTTGCAAAATTTCAAAACCCCTTGTTGTCCTGGAGAGTAGGCACTTTAAGATTTTGTAGGTCGAAATGAAATAAAATAGCCCAAATAAATCAACTTTTAGAACACTGTGAAAACAAACAATGAGGCATTTTGTTATACCAGAATCATTTGTCCACTTTAATTACTGTGATAGGCTATAAGTTCAAATTGCCAACATGAAAAAATAGTAAATGAAATTAGGCCTAAATAAAAATGTTTTTATAATGTGAACCTCTGTTGTGGTGTGGCTTATTACCACAGGCAATAGCTAGGGCTGACGCTCTCCTGACACTGCTCCTGTCTCTCTGGCACTGCTCCTGTCTCTCTGACACTGCTCCTGTCTCTCCTGGCTCTCTCTGGCACTGCTCCTGTCTCTCTGGCACTGCCCCTGTCTCTCTGTGACACTGTTCCTGTCTCTCTGACACTGCTCCTGTCTCTGTGACGCCGCTCCTCTCTCTCTGACGCCGCTCCTCTCTCTCTGACGCCGCTCCTGTCTCTCAAGAACAATGACTGGGTTGCATGGCTCTTTCACGGGCTATTTTAACAAGACTCTGCGGCATCATCTGACTTTACAAGTTCTGCTTGCTCTGTCAGTTGCTTTCCATTATTAATGCTGTCTTGACACAGACAGAAAGTGCAATTGGAAATTTAAACTTCAACTTTTTATTTGGAGGGATTAACCAAACCACAGTCCAAGCTGACAAATATGTAGTAACAGTAGCAGTAATAATACACAGTAGCTTGTTTATGATTTCATGAAATAATCTTTTCTAATAAAAACTTATATAATAAATACTAGCTTGAATAAATCATCCGCTTCTCCCCACAAGTGACTAGAATGTCCTATCAATAACATGCCTGGCACAGAAGGGGAGTATTTCAAGAGAATCTGGGTACAGACCTCCACCCAGTGGATCCTAATCTGCAGACCTCCACCAGGATGCACCTCCACTGAAATGTTTACTTTATAAAACGGCTTAATGACACTTCCTATCAGTTGTTGCCTTAGTTCATTGTCTATTAAAGGTCACTGAAGGTGATAAAGCTCATTTCAACTGGTTTAGAGTGAAACACTTAAAGCATTTAATCACCAATAGATTAAAATTTCGAGTTTAAAATGAACTGACATTGGTTTGTCTCTGCTCAACTCCGCTTGTATAGGTTAATTAGCAGTTTAAAACATGTCACAATCACAAAGAAAAACAGATAACTTTTAGCATAAGTCTACATATGCAAGAGTGTAAATAGTGTAGGCATATTAGATGTTGTTTGTTTGTGAATGTGTTGCCGTAGGTCCTGTGTCTGGTTAAGATTAGGGTTTGGGCATGTCTTTAGTGTAAAACAATATCAAGTTTTGTAATGTTATGTTGAAAACAGCAGCCAGGAACCAGTGGACTTTGATGGTCTTTTGGCATAGCTACTCTTTGTTTACTGTTAGGAATCTATGGATGGTGGTAAGTCACGTGAGGATCCTCCTGGTAGAAGTTTTGGGGTGGATCCTCTGGGTGGAGGTCTACAGTCAGATCCCTCAAATATTTCCTATTTAAAAGAGCTCTGGGCAATGTCACACAAAAGCAGCCCCCAATGTTAAAAAGAAGTCTAGAGAGCTTCAGGTCCTGAACTGATATTAGCCCCCCCACACCGCGATGCTCTCCTGTGAAACAATCTAGTCCTGTCGACTTTGGGCTGTCTCCCAAGGGTCCACTTCTTTACGCTTGCTATGAGAAGTTTCAATTTGTCATTCCCTGTGGGCGGAGGAGTCCACACACCTGACACGAGAATTAAATTTGGGCAAATAGAGCACATCTTAGGTGTTCCAGCCCTCTTTCCTTCTCCTCTGCAGCCCCACTGGGTCTTTGCATAGTCAAGTGTGTGGTGCAGCTCTAAAAATGTCAACAATCAACGTGAACAGTCTTTCTGAGGAGGAGGAAAAAAACTGTCCTCGGGTTGTGAGAGTTGCAGCTTATTCCTGGAACCATGAATGCATGAATGTGATAGAATATTATTTGGTGTGTTTGGAAAGAAAAGCTGTGCGTAATTTGGCAACAATTAAACTTTTAAAAACATTTGCTTTTATATAACAACAAAACCTTTATGTACCTACTTCTAATCCAAAACCTCTAACCCTTACTACAATACTGACATGTTGTGGTATTGCAAGATGCAAGAAGTCTTACCCAAGCAGCACATACTAGATGCTGCATGGGGTGTTGGCATTGACTTTGTGATGTGTGAGTAATTTTTTTGTAAATTATCTTAAAATAACATGCTGTGACCATACATGCAAGTGAGACACAGTGGTGACACACATTGTGCTAGTCCAAGCAAATTTAGACTAATTCTATGCTTTGTTGGCCAAAAGTTTGTTTTTGGGGTATGACCTGACTTGAGTAAAGCTTGCCAATAGATACATTCTCCCATCAGATTGCTGTGTCTTTGCAAATATTTGATTATTTGACAGTGTCTGTGTTCCAAGGGTTGTAAATTTTAAACATCTTTACTTCTTGCTTTTAAAACTGCCAAGGCCCACAGTAGCCAAAGGTGTAAATGTAAAGTGTAAAGTAGATAAAATGCACTCAGATTTCTTTATTTTTGTCCATACTGCCTTAATATATACAATGTAAAAATTTTACATGTTTACTGTGATATTTAACAGCCCTTTTGACTAAATTAAAGCTCCTGCGTTTGTAATAATCTGTCACCAGCAGTTAAATTTCTTTGAACAACCTAAACCTCTACTCCAGTATGTGCACTTGGAGGCCAGATCAAGGGAATCCACACTTTCATCCCTTCTATTGACAAAATACATTTCTAGATTCGTATTTCACATCCAGCATATAGTTGGAGCCCCTGCCAAAAAGTTTAATCATATACTCTGAGAGTCATGAGACCCTATGCCCTCAGCTTCTTATAATAGAGTGACTACTTTCTTCCCCCAGGCCCCCCCCCAGACAGGCTTGGACTGGAGATTGCATAGTTAGACACCATTACAAACCCCTGAACTTTAGCTGCTTCTCACATACATATTGATGAAGCTTTGCTGTACTAGTAGAGTACCCAAATCAAATGCGACTAGTTACTATTCCGTTAACACACACATTGGATGAAATATTTTAAACTTTATACTATGTTATATTGTTGTCCCCTATCTATTGTTGTCACACTCATGGCTCTATTAGCGTAACATTCATGTTACCTATTTGTTTCTATTCCCATTGTTCATTCCTGTTGCTGACAGCAGAGGGAGCTCTAACACTCAGATAGCTGGTTGGAAACAGATGTAATTTAGTGTGAGTTTTCCAAATGTACATTGTTTTTAGTTAGAAAACGTGAAATACGTATCCAAAGGTGACAAAAAGCAAATTTTAAGTGGTATTAAAGCCAAAAGACTGAATAGTATGTGTTCTTTAAAACCTGCTACATTAGATGCTAGAACTCTTTAGCAAAAGAAGATCACAGCTATGTCTGGAAGTGCGTAGGATGGGGGTCAGTACAACAGCTGCCTTTTTTCACCTGGAGGACCATTACACGTTACCCACTGTGTGCCGGGCTTCAAATGCTGTTAAGATAATGAGATGCGCTTGGCTGGGGTATATGCTCAGGTGAATCTCACTGCTGTTTGATGGTGTCCCTGGTCGCTCAGTGCAGATATGGATACGGGCTTTCATTGAATATAGAGGATCGTAACAGGTCTTGGCTCAGTGGGGTACTACCACTCACACAGGAAGAATGGGTCTGAATGAAAACTGGTCTATGGAGGGTTGGCCTTTTAACTTTATAGTATATAATTTTGAATAGTTCTAATGCTGCTCTGCTTTCTTCTTACTACTGAAAAATATAAGTACTGTAAATGCTTTAACTACTTTAAAGAAGCACTATGTAACTTTTCTGGTTGGAAGCCACCACCTGCTTGCCTTCATATAAAAGGGTTTAGCCTAGGCATTGACATTAAATGTATCTGTACCTTAGACAGAAGTTTTTATTGCTAAAAAATGTCTTGAAAAACATGCAATCTTCTTGTGAGTGGGTTCGCCTCTTCACAGATCTGGCTTGAAACTTTGCCTGGTAATGTTGTGTGCCTGTGTCAGTGTAGATGTACAAGTTTAGTGACTGTGGAACATTGCAGCCATCTCCATGGACACGTGCAAGTGGTAGATCCTCCACCAAGTAACATAGTGTACCTTTAAAGCTAGGACATTTTTTTAGTGTCTGATTGTGAGTTTATTATTTAGATTGATGATTAACTGTTATTTTTACCTCTACATCTTCCTTATGGTATGACTATGAGGAGATCTAAGTAATCATTAGATCCAATAAAATTTATTTGCATAATTCCAACTCTTATGGGAGTATTATTTAGAGGAATTGCACTCTGCAGTCATGCTTCATTTGGCTTATATTGCTAAACAGTATGAAATGATTTGACATTTAGCAAATGCTCAAAACTAAAGACCCTTGTATTACATATGATTATGGTCATAATTACTATAAACACCACCATCTGTCAGAAACACATTGATTTGCACAGTATTTCCACATCCATAGCCTCATTCACAAGGCCTTTGTAAGATTTTGCTCTTAAACGTATTTTATACTGGTCATAGTTATAACAATTTAACATCATTATAACATCGATTAAAGGAAGCCAAGAGACTGGCAATCCTTTCAGACATGATTGAATAAGGCAAATATTGCAGCGTTTCTTTCATCCCCCTGCCTTCTAAGATTAAATTCTACAGACCCACCCACAAGCTTTTCTGATTACATCTTTCCTCCCTCAAAGATACTGTAATGTCAATCAATGATGCTTTCTTTGTCAACCTGCGGAAGTGTCCTTAAGCAAGACTCTTGGCCTAGAAATTCTTGTGATGAGTTGACAATGCTGTGATGGCTACTTCATTGTCCAATCCAGGAGAGTGGATGAATGAGAGCCATGTTCAAGTCTATAGTTTTGTTCAAACAGCAAGTTGAGATGCAAGAGTTGTTTACACACCTCCACTGATTACCTGCACTGTTAATATCCATATTTGGTACTCGGTTTAAAATCTTACAGTGATCAAGTCTGTGTGCCAGTACATGCTTATGACTGTCATGTTGTTCTAGCAGCTACATTCTCCTTGGAAGTAGCACTCATGTCCTCACAGAGTCACACAATGGAATGGAGATAATCACTCCAACTGTTATTGTGTATAGTGGTGTGATAGCCTCTGATTTGCTCTTTTATGGGAGCCAAGCATGGGGTCTGTAAAACCAGCTGAAATGTTCACAACCAGAGGCAGAAGGTAGTGGTAGGCACATTTCTAAAACCAACTTTAGTTCATTTATCCATTCTTAGTATCTGTATGCTTTTACAAGGTAGCTAAATGCCTCTTCTAGAACTGAAAAACTTTTCTGTGATTGGTTTAATCTGCATGTAAGTATTTTTTTAGTTTTTTTTTTTATCACTGACCACTAAAAAAAATGTCTTGACTTAAGTCTATCTTACAAACCAAATTTTAAAAAGAAAGTCAACTTGCTTGACTCAGAGGAAAAAAGAAAATAAATTACATCAAATTTCTCAAAAGCAGAAAACTATATATAATAGATTTAATAGATACTATTGGGAATGATTGTAAGAAGTAGAAAGGTTTTTCTCAATAAAACCTTGTAAAAACCATGCTTTGTCTTTATTGGCCATTGTGTAATTACAGTCGAAGAGGAAGATACAGTTTAATTTGAAAATGGAATTGTTCTGTTCAGAGTAGCTCGTCATTTCATTTTATGGCAGATTCCCAGAGGGATCGCAAAGTCATTTTCTCTGCAAACGTCTAGCTCTAATTCTGTGGGAGAAGTGCACAAGGGCAGTGAAGCCTGGTCTATCTGATACACCTCCTATCAGAGGAGACTACAAACATCGTAATTAAAGAAATTAAGAGGATGGAGGATAAACACAGATGAAGCAAAGGGAAGGGAAAGACTTAGATGTGATATGTAGCTTTGCATTTTTGGTCCAACAAGACTCTTATCACACCTGACTCTTATCAGCCCTCTGGGGCCCAGGCCCCTCTGAAAAATGACATTCCAAACCTCAGTATGACTATTCTGGTTTATTACAAAAGTTAAAACAAAAAAATACAACAAAAGTTGCAAGTTCCAGTTGAAAGTGATGGATATTTTATATTTGATATTTATAGTGTTGTAAATGTATCAATAGGTATTTATAAAAAATGAACGAGGTATTGTGTATTATTTTACTTTTAAGCAATATGATTGGTTAATTTGCTTCTAAGCTTTGCTAAGCAAATCCAATCACTTGTTTGGTGTGTTATAATTTGTAAAATATCTGTTGGAAGGATATATTTGTCATTACTCCTCTTTGGGCATGTGCCATGTCATTTATGTCTTTTCAGTAGGACAGGACAAAACTGTTATTATTGGACATGTTGCTGAATTTATACAGAATGACCAGAGCCAACCTGAAAGAGTAAGGTGAAGTATTTTGCCAGGTTTTGCTACAAGTTCTCGCTCTCTTTCTGGATCTTCTTAACTATTTACCTAAATGGTTTCCTCTTGACAGCATCCTATTGTATGGGGAATTTAAAGTGCTAGTTTGTGGATTGCTATTGGTCCTTCACTGACAAATAATTTAGATTTAAAATGCATTAGACACAATGCGGACTCTAGACAGTAAAAATGGTGGTATATGCAGACGTAGTTTGCTGATGTGGAGTGCATCTGATAAAAGTGCTGATATGTAGCGCTCTCTCAGGTCTTCTTCGAGCTGTTTTCTCAGCCAGTGAGTGTGTATGCGCTGCCACTTTGCTCTTGTATCGTCTTGTGATCCAATGATAAGGTCATGGTGCTGCCAATCACTGTTACAGCCCTTTAAAAGACTGGACTAATAAAATATGGAGTTGCCTGTAGTGTTAAGGTGAGAGCCTTGGAATCTTATTTTCTGATATTTTTTGCATGCCTGTTGAGTTTATGGAGCCCTAAAGGTTATTGTGTAAGATCCAAGGTCACATTCATTAAAATACAATGCACTCTTCTTTCTCCATTATTTCTATTGGTTTATATTGAACTCAAGTCTCACCAACTCTACTGGTGCTATAGTTGCTATTGTAAAGCAAATATAGCAAGCAATCCATGATATAATACTCCACTTCTCCATGTTCACTTAATTGAAATAAGTTATTTTCATTTCCAAAGGCAATTAAAAAGTGCATAGATGTGGTAATTATAACAATAAACATACTTTACTAAACCACATTAAACATGCATGAACTCTATATTATAAATTAATGCTTTTGAAAATCTTTTAAATAATGCCTTGTTCAATAATTCAGTGGTTTATAAGATATGCAACCATATAATTACTTAATAAAAGAATTGCTTAAGGAAAAAAACAAACAAAAAAACATCTGTCTTATTCTACTTATTCTGAGGCAAAGTCATGAGGGCAGGGACTTCCAAAATTACAACTCTGAAGACCATCTTGTTCTGAGCCTTAGCAGTCACTCATTTAAAATTTTCTCCAGATTGTTGCATCACAGGTAGAAATCTGTAGCTCTCTTGTACTGTTTTTAAGTCCATAAATTATTACTGCACTTGATCGGAGCACGTACCACATGTACTCAGTGTTGGGAATAACAGAGTTAAACTATAACGGCGTTACTAACGGAGTAGTTTTTTCACTAACGGAGTAATCTATTACTATATTACTTTTCCCAGCGTCCCAACGCCATTACCGTTACTGACAGTAAAATGTGGCACGTTACTATTAATTCAGTTCACTCTGCTCTTCATCAGAGCATCTCTCAGACGAGGAGCTGCAGCGCTGTTGTGTTTCTTTGGTGAAAGAGGAGGCTCGGGGTGAGATAATAGGCTTGTTTGAGATGAGCGAGGCGGGCGCAGATAATCTCGTGAGAGCAAGGCTGACGCAGGCCGTGTCTCAATTAACCAAAGTGCCCTTAAATCCGCGGTTCGAACGGCGCATTTAAGTCGGGCGGTACTTCGACCCGCACTTCGAACAGTACATGGAACGGTGCATTTGGCGAACTGAGACACGGCCGCAATTTTTGAGCGAGGCGAGCACAGCAGCTCTCCACCGACTGCGGCCCGCCTGCATGGACTACAAACGCTTAATGGATGATGGGAAATGGTGTCCTGCCACACGTGCATTGACAGCCGATTGGGTCCGAGTTGAGTTTTGATCAGAAACGTGACGCCCTGACGCACGGCTGCCTCCCCTTGCAACTTTACACAAACTACTGCCACATATTTGATATGGACATATGTTTAAATGTGACTCAAAGTGTCCAGGCTGTTGTCAGATATGGATCACTTATAAACAAATGCAATATAATTGCAATCTGTTCAAGTGAAATAAATGTTAAAGGTTCACATCAGTTGTGTTTGTATTGTTTTAACAAAGTAAGTAACGGCATAGTTACTTTGCCTTCTCCCAAAAAGTAACTGAGATGGTAACTCAGTTACTTTTTGGGAGAAGTAACTTGTAACTATAACTAATTACATTTTTGAAGTAAGATGCCCAACACTGCATATACTCACCACTCTCTTTCTGTGTGAAATGAAGTGTAGTCATGCTTTTCATTGACACCAACCTCCTGTCGTGTGGATTTGAACTCCCGGACTCATGACGGAGAGCTAACCCTTTGGCACTGGCACTTTAACAGGCCGCTACCAGCGCCACCCCCATCTCATGCTCCACTCTCCTCCTGCAGGGTCAGTGCATTGAGCCTATTCATCTGCTCTGTGTTGAAGGCACTTTTGTCCTCTAGCACATTCTGCACTAAGGGAGTGTTGGTGGGTAATGGATAAGAGTTGAGTCTGAAGCTCAGTAGAGTTTGTCATTAGAGACCCTGGTCAAGGTAAACATTGCATCTCTAAACCAAAAAACTACAAGTTGTATGAGCTATCTATTGCAACGTTCGATATCTTCCTAGGGCAAGCTTCTGAAGGTGGAATATGCAATGCAAATTCATTTCACATTACTAGAGATATGGATTTTGAAGATAGAATGAAACGTTGGTTCAGGCATCCAGCTAACATTCTGAAGAGATTGCTGTATTACAAAAAAAAAAAAAAAAAAGTTGATTAATTATATCTTTTCTGCTTTTTGGACCATTCATTAGGTATCAGCTTTATTATGGATCCATAAGTTTACATTTATTATCTTATATTGTATGCTCTTAGTCTTATAATTGTGTTGCTCATTTCTTAATTGCATATTTTTTATTCAATTGCAATTTTTTAAGTGGAGTTCAGAAAGGTCATTAAATGAACAGTCAATGGGGAATCTAATGTCTTTACTTTTATTTATCCCAAAGAGTACCTCTGATCCTCATTCTTTCACTGACACTCCAACTGGATTAGGAGTACACATTGGAAAGATAGGAGATTATATATTGTTCTATCCAATTTGAAAACTACAATTTTGCTACGATGAAAACTGGACTAGCCTCACTAAAGCTTGGGATGGAACATCAAAAAAGGCCATCACCATTGTAAATCCACCATGTTTGAAGTTTCAGTGCAAAACGCCCAAGGTGTATTAGCACAATTATATAAACAGAGTAGGGATGGGACGATATACGAAAATATCGTTAATCGCGATTTAAAAAGGTCCGCGATTAATCGTTCGTGGCATATTTTTTAAATAATCGTGATCATTGCGCGTGATTATTATCGTCTTTACGGCACCAGACTGCCTCGTGTTTCTGGTTTCAATACAACGTTTATATGCTAGTTTAGGTGTTTGCCCACAAGGGGGGCCTCTGTCACAGCAATGACACTTGTATGTGCCTGTTCTGGTGCAAAGTCTGCCGAAAAAAAGTTGCAGGTCCGAGGGTAAACACACGAGCAACATGCACGCGCATTTACGAGACAATCATCCTGCATTGTTTGACAAACTTGAGCTGAAAATATTCATCGTAAGTGACATAAAAACTATTGAATGTAGATTGTGTTGTGTGTGCAGCGCTAGCTAAACAGCATTTTACAGACACACACACACGATATATATTTACCTACAATCATGTCAATAGCAGAATAAACCACGCTTACCAATTGAGAACAGCATCCAGTCCATCAAAACATAAGCTCCTCTCCTCCTGAGTCCACAGCCGTCTTCACTCTTTGACACGAACCGCTCCGGGTCAGAGATACCGCTAGTTTAACTTGTACAAACACCCACAGTGTCCTCGATCGCGTACTTCCTTTGTTTTGTCCATTTCATCTTGTTTAGAAGCAAAACAACAGTGCATAGAATGCCGCGCGCATTAACACGCTTCGTTTACGTACTCGGTAAAGTCCGTCTGTTACGGAAAAATCTCGGCATGTCACACACGTGCTCCGCTGCTCATTGGCTGTAAGAAGAAAACGTCACTAAATGTGTGTTATGTGATTGGTTGATTCTACATGGGGGAGAGTGGGGCGTAAACTTTCAGTCATCTCTAGCACTTATTTGCTGTTTGCGGCTCCAGTGACCCACAACTGCCACTTTTATTGGACAACACTGGTGTCAATCAGAAGCTAACACGTGTGTTTAGCTCTGAGGAAACAAAGTCGGCGCTGTCTTAAGTTTATTATGCCTGAAATCGACTAAAGAAATGCAAAAAAGTAACGGACCAGATTTTGTGGTGGAATACTTTCCTGCAGCAGTTTCGACATGGAGGATCTATCTTATTTTGTGGACATGATTTCTTCAGTGGATTATATTCTCTGGACCTGTGCTGAACGAATGAGACTAACTTTGTGGAATATGTTGATGTTTGACAGAATCAGAGCCCTCAAAGGTGAGTGAAGTCCAAATCCACATTTGGCTTTTCTGTAAAAACTTTCTTTCCTGACAGCACTATGGTGATTCCAGGTGAAAATTGTTTACATATACGAAAAGACGAGCTCTGTAGCTTTCATTTGATGTGTAGATTGTTTGCGTGGGTGACGCAAAAGTACATGTACATTCCTGTAGAGTTGTAAAGTAGGCCCGGGCCGTTGGGAACGTTGACAATTAATAATCATGGCGATAATATATTTAATCACGATTATTTTGGTCACAATAATTGTGAGTTTAAATTTTAATATCGTCCCATCCCTAAAACAGAGTAAATAAAAAGAGCCATGAAACAACTCAATAAGCTGCTGGGCCATTACTAAATATATTTATCACACTATAGTGTCAGAATACTTTTGAATGAATACTTTAGAAGTTTAGTATTGGGATCTTAAAGTCTCCATTGGTTGAACATTAGACTAGGCTTAGTTGGGCTACTATAGTGTTTTTGACACAAGTCTACCACTCCGTGAAAGTTTATACCCTGGAAACCGCTACATCCTTGTCTGGGTGAGTGTAATCCTCAGTAAGGACTCCCATGATCAGAGTCTTATGAAGAGAGAGACAGTGACCTCTGCTCAGCTTTCTCTCCGGTTACACCAGCCGCCTGTCAGGGCTACAGTGCACTCAGAGCGCGCCTGTCCTCGGCCTGTCAGCTACATTGTTATTTAAATGTCAAATATAATGTCCATTGGCAGTCAGGAGTAGGAGGGGAGGACTCAGTTATTATAAGTGAGCATGGAAACTCCTCCAAAAGTTTAGTTTTTCTGTTAGCTATAATTAGAGTTATACAGTATTTATTAGCTCATTTTTTTCTATAAGTGGCAAGCAATGGGCACCTTATTAAAAGCCGAAGTTAAATCTGTCAACTGGACAAAAAGTTGCAGGAGTGAAGACGTTTCTCTGCTCATCCAAGCTGCTTCTTCAGTTCTGGTCAGATTGCTGGTGGACACTGCCTTATATCTATCTGAAGGGAGGAGCTAACTACACTGAAACTGTAAACAGTTGACAGATTTAACTTCATCTTTTACTATGGATCAGACCTGGATGACTGAGGGATTACACAGACATCTTGGGCACTTTATCTTCACCACTTCCCCAAGGAGGCAGTAGATGAGAGTAGATGAGAGTTAAAAAAGGTAGGCATGAGACGATATCTCATGTCACAAAATCTCACAAGATAAAATTGCCACAAGACTGTGCACAGACAGGAAAATTATTTTTGAATTTTTTTTATTCCATGTGTTTACAAGTGGACAAATGGTTAATGCTGGCAAGTTTTGAGAAGCCATAGTTCAAAATAGCAGTGCATCCATGACCGCAAAAATATGAAATAAAATAAACAAAAAATTGTGTGGCCGAAATTGTTAAGAAAATGTATTTATTCTGAATTATTAGAAAGTATTCTTGGCTTGTTCTCTTGTCTCGTCTTGTGGGAAGTTTTGTCTCACCTTTTCCCTTATAAAAGGCTATTCTCCTTCTCAGAGCTCACAAGCATCATCTATCTACAACAACAGTGAAGGGCAAAAAACTGTCATGTCATTATGCTGCAGACTGTGGCCAAAAGACCCATGTACCAAATTCAAAAGATAGCATGCTAAAGGACATCTTGTACACTTTAAAGCAGAGGTGAATCACAAAATAAATACATACATACTTTCTTACTTTACATACTGTATTTCCCAGATTTAGTCAAGTACTTTTCCTGTTAGAACCCATATTGTCATTTAATACAACTTTGCTATGTCATGCAATGTAAATCATAACTTTTTATTGTAATATGGAGTATTTTAATTTATTCACACCAATATTATGTAAATATAATGTGCACACTGATTTTTTATCGGAATACTTAGCCTACTTTTTTGTAAATGGATTGAAATCAGTTCCTTTGTGTATTTTTATTCTGCAGTTAGCTTTCTTCAGTGTATTTTGAGATTTGTTAGGAAGTGGCTATAGCAGCCGTTTAAAGCCCCAAATGCCAGGCTGTGACCTTACGAGCTCCGCAGCACTAACTTGCCTCCAGTCGACTATCTCTCAGCTGATTTGATTTCTCAGAATATATTTGGCTGGCTGCTTTTTATTCTACACTTATCCACAGCCTTGGAGCAGGTAATGCGTGTGAATTTGACTTGTATAGAGGTTTCTGTAACATGCAGCAGCTCATTCATATTTCACCAAGTGTACCACAGCTGAGCAGCTTATTGATTTTTTATTTATTTTTTCGCTCCTACATGAAAACATCTTTTGAATTCCAAATGAACATGTTTATTTTTGACAAATGCCACTAAAAGAACATCAGAATAATTACTTCATTCTGAAAACTTGTTTCTGTACAACACAAGACCATTACCTTTGAATAATTTTCTCAAAAAGACCTTGAAGCTCAGAAAATACCACTATTATGTGTAGCCCCCTGGAGAGTACCATCATGAAAAATCATAAAAATATTTGTCGGTGCAAGTTGTTTGTATATAAGGCAGATTTCATTTTGAGTGGAAAAAAATACAGTTATTAAACTCAAAAGTAATAGTAGTAGTAGTAGTAGTAGTAGTAATAATAGTATAATATGTTTTTGTGGTTTCTTCAAAAATATACAGTGTTTAAAGGTCCTATATTTTGTAAAATTAATGTGAGCTTTTAACCATGTTAGAATGCTGTTACCTTCTCAAAAATATACCCAGAGTTGTGTTTTGTTTCATTCACACATCTTTGAGTTATTAGACTGTCTTCATCTCTAATGCTCAAAATGCTTTGTTCCACCTTGTGATGTCATGAAGTTAACAACTACTCTTTACCTTTTGTTCGGTAGAGATGATCAATTTCAGGTCTGAAATTGTTGATTCCAGTGAAGATATAGGGAGTTTAAAAACGCACTGGAGAACTTGCTTTTCCAACACATGACATCACAAGGTGGAGTGTTTTCTGTTTGAGAGAAGAACTCAGCCTAAATATGCTGGATTTGTGTGTGAATTAAACAAAACACTAGTCTGGATATGTTTTGGATGAGGAAACAAGATTATAACATACTCAAGACAATAGCATAGTATGGGTCTTTTAAAAACAAAATATGTCACTTTTCACTCCAGGTCCTTTTCGGTTCTTCCATCAAATTATTCCTGTGTTTGTGTTTTCTGTAGTCTCGTTGTATAGTTTATCAAACTTGGCCGACAATTCTTAATGTAAAGCTGTGTAATGTTAACATGTATTAGTACAGTTAATGGAAAAAAGGTGCCCAACCCTTTTATGAAGTGAGGATGAGACATCATGTCACTGTTTCACTCTTCATGCACTCCTTATTTAGACAATAGAATGTGATTAAATTAAACTGTAGTACTTTTTTTTTTATATTACCATCTGATCTTATATCTGTGTAGTCCCTTGTCGTCCTAGTAGGTTCCATAGTGGTCCATGGCTCTATACTTGGGCTTATACTTGTTCTGATACAGCCCAACATCATTCTAAAGCTATTCAAGAAAGGTTAATATCTGTCCTGTGAATGTGACTTTTTTAGTATCGACACTTCTTTAAATGAGTATCTAGTTTTGATACTAGTTTTAATATCGATTAGTATCTGATTTTCAATACTTTTAACAACACTAATAGTCATTAATTGTATAGGATTAAAAAAAAGGCTAAACCAGAACAAATCAGGTCCAAGCAGAGTATAATAACTAGCTACACTGTGCACTTGAATACTCTGAAACACAACCTGTCAAATATGATGCCTGAACCACATCAGAACCACGGCATGTAATTAAATCTAGTTTGTTTTCTAGCTGTGCCCTTAGTAGATGTCTTTAAGCTCCTGGTGACTTTAACGTAGGAGATTTCTGAAGTGCTTAACTACACGGAGCTCTGAGTCATCCATCAATTTGTAATGCCTCAGCAGCCCAAAAGTCCTTCTTAGTGCTGGACATGGGTAAGAATAGAGCGCACACTGTTGAGAGAAGGTAATCATGGTGCTAGGACAGTGTCCATTTGCACAGTCAGTAGAGCTGAACTTTGTGGGATTGAAATTGAACTGTGGCACCAGGCAACCCAATCATCACATCATTCTGAGCCAGAGCTGCACTATTTCAGCTCAGATGTTAAGTATACAGACACAGCTGAGGTGGATGATTTCATATACTGTAGTCAAATTCAGAGTTTTAGATAATATAAAAAACAAATCAACAACATGGCATTTGAAAAACAAAACAAATAAACAGCAGCATCTCCTCATTTTAATGCATATGATTGATAGGTCTGAGTGTTATGTTATACGCAACATTTGAAGGACTTTTTTCTATTTAAAAGATATAAAGACATAGTATCTATACATTTTAAATTGTTAATCGTCATGGCAGTGGTCCTAATTTTTTATCATTCTGTATCCCAATTCTGTAACCCAGAACCCATTCTGTGAATAAAACTTGAAACATCAAAAAACAGCTGTACCATAAAAATTTGCCATGTTTTTCGGGAGCATTGCAAACACCCAGGGATAACACCAAACATCAAACACTCAACACCAAACTGAACACAGAAAGCCCCTAAAACACGGTACATTTGTCATTTGAATACAACCAAAGCATGGCTCCTTTGCTAATGTATGGGCATATGCACGTCTACAAGCCTTGACTTGTTTGGCATTCTTGCTCTCACTGTTAAAAGTGAATCACAATCAGATGTTTTGTCCTTTAAAATATCTTAAGGATCTTTGTGGAAAAATTATGCTTTTAAGTTTGACAAATTATTTGCACAAGAACTTTGGTAGGAACGGTTTCAAAGGGAGACTTCTAGACCTTTGAATTTGAGACTCCCTTCCAGAAGTCCAGAAGCTATTGGCTGGAGAAACTAAAATTTATACTGTGCAGCTTAGGGCAGTACCTTGCTTTCTTTCTAAGTGTTTTCTTTCAATTAAGTGTGCAGGAATGTCTCCTTCATTACACTCTCATGACGAGGTCTTCTCTGTGTGTTGCAGGTCAATTAGCAGTGGGCACCTGTGAGATTGTCATGCTCAATAGAGACAATAGCGTTCCCAGACGGACCATTGCGAGGCAGACGGCTCGCTGTGCCTGCAGGAGAGGTCAGATTGCCGGGACAACAAGGGCACGACCAGCATGTGTAGATGGTAAGTTCAGCAACTGTACAATATAGGGAAATGTATTCATAAGTATCTACAAACCTCTTCTATGTGTTTAAAGTCTGTTCACCTTCACGAGGCTTATTCAGATCTTTTTTTGCTGCTTCAATAAAGTATGCAGCAAACTATTAACTAATTACCCGCCATTATTTTTAGCATTTCTTTTACACAGTAGTGAGAGAGTGATTTAAATTCTTTCACCCATTGCTTGTGTTTTGTATTTTAAAAGATGATTTTCATAATTTTTTTTATCACCAGATATTGAGAATAGGTCTCATTGTACATGCTCGTCAATAGCTTTTTTTGGCAGTTTTTCTCTTAAATGAGGTCACTTTTCAGCAATCCTTTTTACATACATGTTTTGGTTTCTTACAAGATAGACCAATGTGGTGTAGTAGTTCAGAACTTCACATATTCTAAGGTAAATGTGGTCATTGTGTTAAATGGTCTTTGTAGATGTATATGTGTTTCATGCACTGGCAAATGAAGGTTTTACTCAGTGTACCTTGATGCTACATTACCACAGTTGCCTGCAGTAGTGTTAAACTGGAATTAGTCTGCATATTCATTTTGTTAAAGCTTAGGTCTGTCTTTAATAAAACCATATGAGGCGTGGGTGTTTAGCTTGTGTAATTTAGAATCATAACTCATCGTGTGGCACTGTGGAAAAATAAAAAGTGCATAATTTCTCTGTGATAAACAACCAGGACACTTTTTATAGTGACTGGAGTCAAACTCAGACGAGAGCTTATTTGATAAGACTTATGCAGTAGTGCAGTCATTAAATTTAATACTTTCTACTATTTTTTTCTACAACACAATTTGACATGATAAATATATTTTATGAGGTAAACAATAAAAAAAAACTTCAATGTGCAAAAGCCTTTCCTTGAATTTTATGTTTGTGTATAAAACAATACATTGTAGTAATGTTTTGGTATATATCAAACCTATTACTACTACTACTACTACTGTAAGATGTGCCAAAAATGCTAACCATAAATGAGTTAGTGCAGTTTGTTCAAAATGTTAATGTTACGATATTTGTCTATCCTTTTCTTTTAGCCAGTAAAATGAAAAGTACAGTGATAGCATCATATATAATTATATGCAAGGATAGTGTGTCACTTTTAGAGGGGCAAAGCTGCTGTTTAAGTAATATCCAGTTTCACTCAGAAAGCACTTGAAATTGTCGCTGCCTGGCTGAGAAAATCAAATATTCTATACATCTTGAGCTGCAAGTGGCACTAGTACACCATGCCCTTTTTAGAAACGCTATGGCAAACAAGTATATCTTCTTGTGGTTAAGTGTACATAGAAAAGCTCATTATACAGTATGCAGTACTACACACAGGCCTTGACCCAATTGTGCGTAAACCACGAGGATTCCATCCATCCATCCATCCATTTTCTTCCGCTTATCCGGGGCCGGGTCGCGGGGGCAGCAGTCTAAGCAGGGACTCCCAGACTTCCCTCACCCCAGACACGTCCTCCAGCTCCTCCGGTGGGACCCCAAGGCGTTCCCAGGCCAGCCGAGAGACATAGTCCCCTCCAGCGTGTCCTGGGTCTTCCTCGGGGCCTCCTCCCGGTGGGACACATGCCCAGAACACCTCCCTAGGGAGGCGTCCAGGAGGCATCCTAAGCAGATGCCCGAGCCACCTCAGCTGGCTCCTCTCGACGTGAAGGAGCAGCGGCTCTACTCCGAGCTCCTCCCGTGTGACTGAGCTCCTCACCCTATCTCTAAGGGTGCGCACAGCCACTCTGCGGAGGAAACTAATTTCGGCCGCTTGTATCCGCGATCTTGTCCTTTCGGTCATGACCCAGAGCTCATGACCATAGGTGAGGGTAGGAACGTAGATTGACCGGTAAATCGAGAGCTTTGCCTTTCGACTCAGCTCCTTCTTTACCACAACGGACCAATACAGCGACCGCATCACTGCAGACGCTGCACCGATCCGCCTGTCAATCTCGCGTTCCATCCTTCCCTCACTCGTGAACAAGACCCCGAGATACTTGAACTCCTCCACTTGAGGCAAGGGCTCACCACCCACCCGGAGAGGGCAAACCACCTTTTTCCGGTCGAGAACCATGGCCTCAGACTTAGAAGAGCTTCACACTCAGCTGCAAACCGCCCCAGTGCCTGCTGCAGGTCCTGGCTCGAAGAAGCCATCAGGACAACATCATCTGCAAACAGCAGAGATGAGATCCTGTGGTTCCCGAACCAGACCCCCTCCAGCCCCTGGCTGCGCCTAGAAATCTGTCCATAAATATAATGAACAGAACCGGTGACAAAGGGCAGCCCTGGCGGAGTCCAACATGCACCGGGAACAAGTCTGACTTAAGGCAAGGCAAGGCAAGTTTATTTGTATAGCACAATTCGTACACAAGGTAATTCAAAGTGCTTTACAGAATAAGAAAAACATTAAAATCACACAAATCAAACATGAATAATCACAAATAATCATCATAAAATTGACATTAAAAACATTAAAACAAAGAGTGCAGAATAAAAAATAAATAAGACCCTCTCAGTCATATGCACAGATAAACAGAACCGTTTTGAGCCTGGATTTAAAACATTGTCAAAGTCGAGGCCTGTCTCACATCTTCAGGAAGACTGTTCCAGGTTTTAGCTGCATAAAACTGAAACGCTGATTCCCCATGTTTAGTCCTGACTCTGGGCACCAGCAGGAGGCTGGTCCCTGAAGTCCTCAGAGTGCGAGATGGTTCATATGGCACTAACATGTCAGAGATGTACTTTGGACCTAAGCCATGAATAGACTTGTACACAAGCAGAGCTGCTTTAAAGTCTATTCTTTGAGCTACAGGAAGCCAGTGCAGAGACCTGAGCACAGGACTTATGTGCTCGTACTTCCTGGTTCTGGTCAGGACCCGAGCAGCAGCGTTCTGGATGTACTGCAGCTGTCTTAAGGCCCGTTTGGAGAGGCCAGTGAGCAGGCCGTTACAGTAGTCTAACCTACTGGAGACAAATGCATGGATAAGTCTCTCTAAGTCTGGTTTTGACAGTATACCTTTGATTTTTGCAATGTTTTTTAGATGGTAAAAAGCTGCAGATGTTATTGATTTGATGTGGCTGTTAAAGTTCAAGTCTGAATCCATTATTACCCCTAAATTTCTAGCCCGATTTGAAGGTTTTAGAGAAAGAGACTGGAGGTGACTGCTGACACTTTCTCTATGTTTCTGTGGGCCGAAGACTATGACTTCAGTCTTGTCTGAGTTTAGCTGAAGAAAGTTGTGACTTACTGCCGGCAATGCGAACACAGCTCCTGCTCCGGTCATACAGGGACCGGACAGCCCTTAGCAAAGGGCCCCAGACATCGTACTCCCAGAGCACCCCCCAAAGGACACCACGGGGGACACGGTCGAATGCCTTCTCCAGATCCACAAAACACATGTGGACCGGTTGGGCAAACTCCCATGAACCCTCGAGCACCCGATGGAGAGTATAGAGCTGGTCCAGTGTTCCACGACCAGGACGAAAACCACACTGCTCCTCCTGGATCTGAGGTTCGACTAACGGCCGGACTCTCCTCTCCAGTACCCTGGAATAGACATTACCGGGAAGGCTGAGGAGTGTGATTCCCCTGTAATTGGAACACACCCTCCGGTCCCCCTTTTTATACAGAGGGACCACCACCCCGGTCTGCCAGTCCAGCGGTACTGTCCCCGACCGCCACGCAATGTTGTAGAGACGTGTCAGCCAAGACAGCCCCACAACATCCAGAGACTTAAGGTACTCGGGACGGATCTCATCAACGCCCGGAGCCTTGCCACCGAGGAGCTTGCCAACCACCTCAGTGACTTCGGCCAGGGTGATAGACGAGTCCGCCTCCGGGTCCCCAGCCTCGGCTTCCTCCTCGGAAGACGTGACGGTGGGATTGAGGAGATCCTCAAAGTATTCCTTCCACCGTCCGACAACATCCCCAGTTGAGGTCAACAGCTCTCCACCCGCACTGTAAACAGTGTTGGTGAAGCACTGCTTCCCCCTCCTGAGGCGCCGAACGGTTTGCCAGAATTTCTTTGTGGCCGTCTGATAGTCCTCCTCCATGGCCTCCCCGAACTCCTCCCAACCCCGAGTTTTTGCCTCCACGACAGCACGAGCCGCAGCACGCTTGGCCCGCCGGTACCCGTCAGCTGCCTCAGGAGTCCCACAAGCCAACACGGCCCGATAGGACTCCTTCTTCGGCCTGACGGCATCCCTTACTTCCGGTGTCCACCACCGGGTTCGGGGATTGCCGCCGCGACAAGCACCGCAGACCTTACGACCACAGTTATGGGCAGCCGCATCAACAATGGAGGTGGAGAACATGGCCCACTCGGAGTCCATGTCTCCAACCTCCCCCGGGATCAGAGAGAAGCTCTCCCGGAGGTGCGAATTGAAGACCCCCCTGACAGAAGGCTCCGCCAGACGTTCCCAACAGACCCTCACGATACGCTTGGGCCTGCCAGGTCTATCCGGCTTCCTCCTCCGCCAGCGGATCCAACTCACAACCAGGTGGTGATCAGTTGACAGCTCTGCCCCTCTCTTCACCCGAGTGTCCAAAACACGCGACCGGAGGTCAGATGACACAACTACAAAGTCGATCATCGACCTCCGACCTAGGGTGTCCTGGTGCCACGTGCACTGATGGACACCCTTGTGCTTGAACATGGTGTTCGTTATGGACAAACTGTGACTAGCACAGAAGTCCAATAACAAAACACCGCTCGGGTTCAGATCAGGGAGGCCGTTCCTCCCAATCACGCCCCTCTAGGTGTCACTGTCGTTACCCACATGGGCATTGAAGTCCCCCAGGAGAACAACGGAGTCCCCGGTGGGTGCACTGTCTAGTACCCCCCCCCAGGCACTCCAAGAAGGCCGGGTACTCTGCACTGCTGTTTGGCCCGTAGGCTGCCACAACAGTGAGAGACCTGTCCCCGACCCGTAGGCGCAGGGACGCGACCCTCTCGTTCACCGGGGAGAACTCCAACACGTGACGGCTGAGCTGTGGGGCAATGAGCAGGCCCACACCAGCTCACCGCCGCTCCCCGCGGGCAACGCCAGAGAAATGAGAGAGAGTCCAGCCCCTCTCAAGAAGTTGGGTTCCTGAGCCCAAACTGTGCGTGGAGGCGAGGCCGACTATATCTAGTCGGTAACGCTCAACCTCCCGCACAAGCTCAGGCTCCTTCCCCCCCAGCGAGGTGACATTCCATGTCCCCAGAGCTAGTCTCCATGGCCGGAGATCCGGTCGTCGGGGCCCCCGCTGTCGACTGGCGCCCGGATCACTCTGCACCGGCCCCTTATGGATCCTCCCGCGGGTGGTGGGTCCACGTGAGGACGGCCCCACGTCGCTCCTTCGGGCTGAGCCCGGCCGGGCCCCGTGGGGAAAGGCCCGGCCACCAGGCGCTCGCTGTCGAGCACCCACCCCAGGCCTGGCTCCAGGGTGGGGCCCCGGTGACGCCGGTCCGGGCGACGTAACTGGCCTCTGTGTGTTACTCTTCACACAGTAACACACAGAGGCCAGCTTCCAAGAAGGAGTTATCTAAATCACTAGAATACTATTATCAATATTGAACAATCAGTGGAAGTTCATTGCATCTGAAGTAGTTAATTTTCAGCTCCAATCTTGACATTAATTTGGCTCACTTTTGTGTTGAAAATCTCAACTTGAATGCTTTGCTTTCTTAATTGGAAAAAAAATAAAATAAAATATGTTTTTCGACTTTTCTCCCATGTTCCCTTGGACTTGAGCACTTTTCTACATTTAAAAGAAATCAAATGAAAGTGTCTGTACATTTAAAAGAAATCAAATGAAAGTGTTCTGTCCAACCGCCTAACAATGGTAAGGCCAAGGCTGTCTCTGTATTCACATTGCACCTCTTGCCAAACAGGCCTTCACTCATTTCTGTAAAACCAGCATTTTTCTCTACAGTCTCTTCCAAACTATGAAAAACAGCAGTCCAAGTTAAAGCTAACCAAAATGGATGGGCTTCTTGCACTGCTCATTAACTCTCCTCGCTGATGTAGTTTAGTTGTTTAAACAGAAAATCAATACACACTGTCAATCTTTTGATGTGTGTAGACTGTTTGATTCCAGCTCTGCGATAGACGAGACCTGCCACAATCCATCAGCATGGTCACAGTCCATAAGTAGACAGGACTCTTGAGCTTGTCTAATGCAGGGATAGCGTGGATTTTATTACATCTAATTAGAATAGATTTTGGCTGGATACAATTTTTATTAATTAAAAATATACCTAAAACCTAACCAAAAAAAAAATCACATAAATACTTGGCAGTTTACTGAATATTTTTAAAATGGTCTTGATCTTTATCAGAACTAATAAGATGATGATATATTAAATAAATGTAATGTAAAAGTATGTTTTTAATTACATCAAAATGCCACAGGAAATGTGTACACTTAGTGTTTTTGATTTAATACTGATTTCATATATAGACTCTATCATGATGTTGTCAAGCGGCATCATTTCAGCTTCATCTATGTCAAATGTAGTAGAAATCTCATATTCATGGGCCTTTTGCTTACTAAACAATGATTCAATCAATGATTCAAAAGAATAATTGCTAGATTAATCATTTAGCAAAAGCGTCTTTAGCTACAGTTCTAAAAATCAGTATTGGTGAATGTAATGATGTCATACTCTGAGATGGGGGCAAGAGACAGATTTCCCTATTGATTACATTGTACTTTACCATGAAACATCCAAAAGGTGAATTCACAAATGTTGACCATCTCACTGTATTACAACAAAAATCTGCATTTTAACAATATACATTTTAGCTGCCCCCATCTGTATTAATATTATTGGCCAATAAAATTTTATGATGTCTCTAAACCCAGCTTTTTTCCTAGTCTCAAAATCAAGTTTGAAGTGTTTGTGACAGCACTGTATTAGCTTGAAAGGATTAGACGACTTTGTGGAGACAATTCCCCCACAATGCTGATTGCCTCTCACAATATCCCAAACTCTAATCACCCCAAGTGTAATTGCTGTAAATTGTGTCCCCTGTTGCAAACCCAGAGTCACAGTTCTGCTTTGCTTTTGGCCCGCTCTCCGCAGACCCTCTCACTAACACTCAGCAGATGCTAATTCACTTAGAGGGACATATGATTACAGCAGCAGGAAATTGATTATTACTGGCGTCTGGCTGCACCCCGCCCTGCGCTCTGTTAATGGCCAGCGTGTTGGAGACAGGACCAGATCTCAGCAGTGTTTGATGAGAGGCCACAGGGGTAAATAAGACTTACACCCGGAGTCATAGATATTGATTATAAACAAGCTTTCATTCAATCAGGAAATGTGATTTTAATGGTTGTTGTAGTATTTGGTGTACACAAGGAATATGGTTGTTTTGGCACCTACTTAAATAATGAAGAATCTTATATTTCCAGGTTTTTAAGCTGTGCTCTTTTAGGTTGAAAAATTGGTTGAATCCCGGTAAGCAAAAAACGTATAACTTAATTGGAATATTTTCCCTCAAAATAAATTATAGCAGCAAGCAGCATAAGATATTTGAATAACATATCTCTTTAAATTTGTTACTAAAAGGCCAGTATTTTACCTTGTAGGGCTGTCAAAAATCAGATACTCATTGATACTACTAACTATACTACTATAGAAACTAGATGCTGATTTGAGCAGGTATCAATACTAAAAAAAAAACACATTTACAGGACAGAAATTAACCCTTCCTGAATAGCTTTAGAATGATCTTGAGATGTATCAGAACAAGTATTAGACCACATAGACTAGTATACTCCCATGGACCACTATGAAACCTACCTGGACGACTGAGGGATTACACAGATACTGTATAAGACCGTATAGTAATGTAATAAAAAGTGCTATTTTTTAATGTTGAAAATCACATTCTGTTGTCTAAAGAAATTGTGTTTTTAATTATATTATGGTTTCAGAATCGATATTGAGTATCGAGTCTATTCCTTAGTATCGGAATCGAGTTTGAAGTTTAAGAATCGTGACAACACTATTACCTTGACATGTTTCCATAACTTCTTCCATGTTCTTCAGAGGAGTACTAAAACTGAGGACATCATTATTCATTTCAAACAAGATAATGAAAATAACCCCTTCAGTAAAATGAGGTGAGGGAGTTTGGAGCTGGAGGTGTTTCTCCAATTGTACAATCACATCCACTCCAGTAAGGACAAATTTGATTTTACAATGAATCCAATCCACTTTATTTATGAAGCTCATTTTATAAACTGAACATTTCCAAAGTGCTGCACAAAACATCCAAACAAAACTTCTGCCAGCGCTCATAACAATCAAAATAAAACCATACATGATTCAATGGAAATAGAAAGTTAAAGCCATACTTCAGAATATTCTTGATGGAGATAGATGAGTTTTATGCCATAGTGTGGAATATTATAGCCAAAGGAACATTTTGTGGAGATGCAAACCCGCTCCAAGTAAGGACTTTTTTGTTTTGTTTTTCAGTGCAGTAAACGTGCATTTATTTTAGTCTATTTTTGGCAAAAAGTGTTACATACTGAATTAAATGCATATAAGAATAAGTATGTATATGTACTATGAGTAAAAGACTCACCGTAGGGACCGAGGTGGGAATAACCTGTGACCTTCAGCTCGCTCAGACACCCCAGTTTGCTTTTCATGTGATTTCTTATAAAAGCCCTCTGCCTCTCTAAGCACATAAACCTATTTACATTCTCATAAACATGTTTATTCTTTTGCATCTCCTGGGCTTTGAAAACTCTTTCTTTCACCAAGCCATATTATTAGTTATATTCAACTGGGTCATTTTAATATATCTCTCACACTGCTGCAAGAGCGGGCCACTGCCTTTTCTTCAAACGTGGTGTGTAAAATTCTGATGCTCGCAAAAGTAATGTTTAGTTCATTGATATGCAGTGTTGGTGCTCGAGTCCTTCACATGCAACCTAATGCAACATTTGATTCCCACCGAAGATAAATGATGATAATAGCCATACTTAGAATATTCAATCATGGGATTATGACAATTGAGAGATTGCATCATCAATATTGATGATGTGGTTACCATGGTGCATGTTTGCAAGGGCACTAGATTAATAGATATGTTGATTGCAGGATCACTCTCATATGCTTTTTGTCCAAGACAAATTAGACACGTGGTCATTTGCCCTGGTCAATACTGTACTAGTAACAGAGCTACTGAACGTTATTTAGATTGTTATTATTATTTACCTATATTCGCTTTATACAGCCATTTACCCAACATATGCCTCAGATAACACCTTAGAAACAGAAACATTACCCCTAGCTCAGACAAAAAGCTGAAGAAAATTGTTAAATAAATATTAGTCAGTTGCATGAAACACTGAGATACACAATGTAACAAGTACAATCCATATTTTTAACAACGATTTTAATTCTTGACAACTCTTTTTTTGTTATTATATTGATGTTATAGTGAATATTTGTTCTTGAATTACGCTGTTCCTGTAGCTTACACATTTACACTTGTTGTATGAAATTTGCTTTATATATACATCAGCCTTGCCTTAGCCCCTAAAGTAGCCACCACATCCCGTTTAGCCCAACACAAGCTAATGATGCCTTGTAAGGATAAACACTGAGGTAATCAAAAGTAAAGACTGGACTTTTAAAAATGTACTTTAATGAGCTTTTTTTTTTAGCTCTAGTCCAGATTGATATGAATGTTAAAAGCAGATCTATAGAAGTTTTAGCAATGTTATAGTTGTGTCCCCTTCTCATTTACCCTCTTGAAGTTGCATTTAGCCTGATTCAAGCATGAATCAGTAATTTTTGTACTCCTGTTTTCAAGATGTCTTTGCTCTGATCAACCCACGTTTTCACCGTCCCTGGTATAGGCCCACTGCTTACTTTGTTCTCCAATTTGATTTACTTAATTGTTAGCACACATAGAAGTGTACTTCGGTAATGTTGCATAGTAATTTTGAGACAAATGGGAAAAAAAATCTGCTACTCTCTAGTGTGATCTGCAGCGTCGGCTGTGCTGACAACCTTACTGTTTTTTTGTGATCACGTTCACCCACTGGGAACCACGGTTTTCTAAAGTGGTCAGTGGACTTGTTTCTTTTATTAAGTCATTTTTGATGAATATTGAGATTTAAAATGTCCAAATTATAACACAATGTGTAATGATAATCCGTGGGTGTCAGATTATAACACAAGCACAATATGTCTTTTTTAAATGTTTCTCATTTATTGAGACACTTGACTCCTCCCACATTAAAACTCTAAGCTCACACAAGATATCACATGTAAAATGCCCACCACAAGTTTAATACGCTTTAACAACAATCCCGCCCCACTTACACTTTTTAAATAAAAATTACAAGACCACATATGGGAGGAATAACTTTGGTGTAAAACGTTTTGCAGTAGCTATTTGTAGGACCTCAGCAGATATAGAAAATCACATTGCCAAGTAAACTTGTCCAACCTAAATTCCCACAGCATACAATATCTCCTCCATCGTCCAAACAACTCTTTAGTTGTGAATCTCAAGTGAAACAGAGCCAAAGATAAACTTCACAATCTGTTCAGCTTGTTCTCTTTGTTCGCATGTTGTCATGACGTCAGCCCTTTATTTGAAGTCAACTGTAACAGAGGGCTGGACCTGAGCCCATACACCATGTTCTAGTTTCTATCTAAATATGCAAACAGAATGCTGCCGCTAAAGGGGTCAGTGATAATCAGACTAAATATAGACCAAAGACAAAAAAGAACGTAGAAAGAACCAGGAACCAACTTATGTCCTAATTTTTGTGTTCTTGTTACATATAGACTGCTCTCTCAAAGTCAGTGCACTGACAATTATGTGTCTAAAAAAACACAGTCTGCATTCAGATACTATAGCTCTTAGCTAGGTTGGGACTGGAGGCAGAGCAGAAACAGAAAAGGACAAAGACTTTTGGGAGTTTACTTAGTTCCAACATATGTAATGACATAAAGAGAAGCTTGCAGGATCATCCAGATCATTTCTCTTTTCAGTTGAGTGGGTCTCAAACTAGCATTCAACAGGAGCTGTTTATTGTGGTTGTAAATATTGTAAAGATTGTGTTGAAAATACAAAATGTTTCAAATTTTTGATAGGGCAAATAAAAGCATGAAAGGGGGTGAGGACTAGGGTGAGTCCTCTAACTGTCAGAGCCAGGAATCTTAACTGTGAGGCTGGCACAAAGCCCAGCATGTGCTGCAAGCAAACCCCTTTTGGTGCTGTAAATTTTCCCCTGAATAGTCATCAGTTTCATGCAGTTCATTCATGTTTAGATACCAAACAAATGGTCCTGAAAAAAATATAGAAAATTCTCATCTAATTGGTCTGCAATGTATTTGCTTGGGTCTTTTTAATCAACAGGTCTCTAGTCAATTCAGTGACTTATTTCCAAAGTCTCTCTTGTGAAAAACTTTATTAATAAAATATAGAAGATATTTATTTGTTTATTTAAAAAAAAAAAAACACTCTTTCTTGCTGTTGAACCCATCTGCTTTGTAGTGTGAATCTAATTATTATTTTATACCCGTATCATATACACCTGACATTTCTATGTTTCTGCACTGACAACTCATATATTTTATATTTGTAGTAGAGGAATAGATGCCTGTAAAAATCTATACTGGAAGAAATAGACAACCTTGTTCTTGAGTCACTTCCAATAATTTACTAGATAGGTTTATTTTAGGTTTTTTCATAACATTGTAGAACAGAATGCTTTTAGAGATTACCATTTGAGGTAATTTAGGTTATTATATGCAATTAGAAGTTGCTCAACAGATGTACAGAATAAATTGCATTCTGGGCAACACTACTTTGTTTGAGTCAATGGTGAGGTTTAGTGCAGAATATGTTAAGTTCTTCCCTCTCTACAGTCTTGTTTACCTGTTATGTTATAGTATGTTATGACAGCCCTGTTCCAAAGATGCGCTACTGTTTTTTTTATGTGTTAGTCACTTCAAAGCAGAACAGTTCACACTTCTGAAGCGAAAGTGAGCCAAAAGCAAACATTATATCTGAGCTAAAATCCCACTTGGGTTTAATGCCTGAGCTCTTTAAATGTACAGTACTTGCAACTGTATACCTAAATATGATATGTGTTCTTAGTAAAAGGGAAATACTGAGCCCCCAGAGAAAATCTATGTGGACAATAGATAGCATACAAAGTCTCAATAGAAAGTCGGGTTGTCAGAAGTATCGAAAATCAGATTATGATCGATATTAAAACTAGTATTAAAACTTGATACTCAAAGTTAGACCTTTCCTGAACAGTTTCATCTTGAGTTTTATATTTATGAATTTTATCTCAAAATTTTGGCTACACATTTTAGCATATCCCCCACCCACTGTTCATGTTTATATGTGATTTTTTTTTTCTTTTTTAAATCACTACTGTCCAAAGTCAGTTTAGTCATTTCTTTTCAAGTTTAGTCAAATGCATTTGTAGATCTGTGGTTGTAACTGAAATATTGTAGCAGAAAAGCAGATTAGATTAAACTGTGTGTACAGATACGAATGCAAAAAAAACATGTATTTATTCAGCTGCTTGTTCAGGCATAATTTGGCTGATTTACCCCTGTTAGTATTTCTAATGAATCTTGTATAAACCACACATAAATACACAGCTCTCCAACACCTCTTGTGCCAGTTAGCTTGATTGGCACATTGGCAGCCCGGGATTACATGTCAGCCCTCAAACTTCAATAAACATCTCCTCCTGCCCTGTAGCTGTGAACGATGGGAGCTTTTTCTGCCTCACAACTTCTCTTCAAGGACCATCAGTTTATGTCATATTGGATTTTACCCTTGTTTGTGAATCCTTAGCTCGACACAGGTTAGCACACGTGATATCCGCTCAGAAAACTAACTTGTATTAAGCTGTGCTCACAAATCTGATGTGCTTGTTCCTTCTCACTGTTTCCAGGCAACAGGAAAATATAAGTCGGCATACCCAGCAAAAATTAAGCTTTCCCATTCCGCATTGAAGCTAATAGGCTGCTGTGTCATTAGTTATGTTATGTAAGTAATAACAAAACTATATGGTATATGACATATAACTAACACTTGGGTTGTCAAAAGTATCGAAAATCAGATACTAATTGATACTAAAACTAGTATCGAAACTAGATACTCAGTTGAGCAAGTATCAATACTAAAAAACTCACATTCACGGGACAGAAATTAACCTTTCCTGAATCGCTTTAGCGTGATCTTGAGCTGTATCAGAACAATATAAAGACCACACAACCATGGAACACTATGGAACCTACCTAGACAGCTCAGTAATTACGCAGATATAAAGCAGTATGGTTAAATGTTGAAAATTACATTCTATTGTCTAAGTAAAGTGTTGTTTTTTTTTATTATCATTGTGGTATTAAAATCGGTATTGAGTATTGGGTCTATTCCTTTGCATCAAAATCGAGTACAAAATTTTTGTATTGTGACATCTGATGTTATATGCAAAATCTACTAGGTGTTGACCAGAGCATTAAACTTTGTGCTATCATTCATGCTTCATTCCTCTGCTTCTCTCATGTGGTGTAGGCTTCTACAATCTTGGTGTATTCATGCACTTGTAAGGTGCTGGATTATGAGTGCAAACTGAAAAATTCCATGTACTATTTGTGGGCTTTTTGCACCTGATTTACCATTAGAAATTGCGCCTCTTATTTCTGCTGCAATTCTAATATAAAAATTAGATTTTAGCATCTCAGCAAAAGGACTGCAGTGTTTCTGCTCTGCACACACCCATGGGCCTACATCATATATGATGACTTTTCTCATTGTTAGGCCCTTTGCATCTGTAGATTTGTCTTTTATTATTTAATACTATTAAAAGTAGCTTAAATTTTCAATTTTTTTAATCATCATCTTCACATTATTCTCATTTTAGATATGCCTATAGTCACAGAAGCCCTGTGCACGTTGCCCAGTGTCATCTAGAGCCAAATCCAAAGATGCATAAAGGAGAAACAGCTGATGTGCATACACAAGACAACGTGCTTGAAGACCCAAGCTAAACTCTTACTGTATCCTTCTATAGTGCTGCCAACAATGCCGAGTCAGGGACAGATTATAGCGGAGATCAGTTAGTGGGTGCGTGTCGCACCTCTGTTCTCCCACCAGCACAGCTTTGTCATTTGGGACTGGTACCGCACGGGAAGATATGGTGATCCACAGGCCACGCACCTGCTACAATACATTGTGTGGACCCAAGTTGATGTAGAGAACAGCTGCTGGGACGCTCGCCTCTTTTGTGGAATAGGGCCACAGATAAAGCAGGCCCGGGTCTACAGGGGTGCAAAAGGGTGCATTGCAGCTTTGTGAATTAGCACGTCTAGACTCTTGCACTTTTACTTTCTATCACTATTAATGGTGCAGAAACTAGAACTGTCTGTCCTCTGCAGCTAATTTATACCTGTCTTTCCAATGTGGTAAATATTTCTTTTGTCACCTTGATAAATCAAGCAGCACTCACAAAACATCTTAATCTGCATTTTCTCCTCCTTCTTTTTTGCACATTTCGCCCAAAACATCCCATTTTGAATACTTATTTGGTCCCAGGAGCAAAATCTGCACTGTGTCCATAAATAGTATATAACAGAATCGGGAGCTTGCTTTAATAATTACAACAACGCTTAGTAAATATACCCCAATTTTTTTCCTAATCTAAGTGAATGAATCTGATAGGGCAGAAATAAAAAGTTCCAATTTTACTTTGAAACAAAACAGTAAATAAAGATAATGTGTAATGTTTGTTGTAGTTTTATTGCTTTTGCTTTTCCCCCTTTGAGCTCAAATCAACCCTTTATCCTTCCCTTTGTGCTGCATTTGACTGGGGTACTCTCTGGATGCTCTGTACACTGGAGGATTAGCTGCTCATCTCCTCTGCCTCTAATCTGCTCCTCTCCCTCCCTCTCTGGTACCGGCCTGTTGTTGCCATGCCACCACATCGCTCTGATGCCTGATGGCCATAGTGATAACATTCTGCAGGCTGCAAGAGCTTTATACTTGGGCTTTTGAGAGTAAATCCAGAGAACAGTTTGTATGATTTCATTAAAGATAGAAGTTTGGGTCTGAAAATAATGTTCTCTAATACAAACTGATTTAGCTTGAATTTAAATACTTCTTATTTTAACTATCAGCCAATAAAAATGTGCTTCACAATTGTATTGTAATTTGAAAGCTTGACAGGCCTCTGAAAGCACTGTACAAGGTATACACTTCCACTGATAGTAAACTACTTCTATATCTGCGTCTATAGCCACAGCTGCCCTATAGTAGACTGATGGAAGAGATGCTACCAATCTGCGTTTTTGGTCTTTTCTGCTGCCACCAATCACACTAAATGCACACAGGCAATGATGCCCCTCGAGAACACTATAGCCTCTGATTAATACTCTGTGCTTCTATGCCTGTGATTATCACAAGGCTAGACTAGTTGTAGAGCTTCAACATACTGTCAACAAAAACCCCAATGTAGAAATGCTCAAATGTGAAGTGGCACATAAAAGCCCAAATATGGAACCAGTGGTGTTGCTACTATTGACTGTTGCATTATGTATTGTGTTGTCAGAATTAGAAAAGCCTGATGACTAGACTTGTGGGGCAGGGACAGTGGACAGAGGGTGGGAAATCTGGTGGCTCACTCATTGATCCATGATTGGAACTTAATTAACATTGTCCAGAAGGCCTGCTAATTACTGTTTATACTGTGGCACTGTGGCTAATCTTGTTGAATATTTAGCAAGTGGCATTTAACAACATTTTCAATTACCCAAAATGAGTAGCTTTTGATTCTTGCTATCTTTCAGCCAAGCAGTCTATTTTAGTCACTTCCCCTCTCATTTCTTACTCATCTGAATTTAAATGAACGCCTGTGGCCTGGGTAAAAATTTGATGTCACTCATGACAGAATTTCATCAGGCAGATGATCACGCTCTATCCTCTAAGTCCCGTCTGGCATGTGGTCTTCTGCTGAGCTGGACATGGCCTGGCACGGTGCGGGAGGGGGGACAGATGGGCCTGTGTGTGATCTAGGGGGAGGTCCGGAGCCAGGGGCCAGCAGGGACACTGGCAGCTGACGAGGCCCTGGCCAGAGTCCTCTGTCCCTGAGTGCGACTCTCTGGGAGATGGGAACAGGGAGGGCCACCCAGGAGTCAACCAGACCGTGTCTGCTTCAACCAACATGGCCAGATGTTCCATTAGCACCACTGCTGCTGCTCACTGCACTGTCACACAAGATGAACTTTATTTCAACCACAGCTGGGACATGGGGAAGATTGGAACGATAAAGCCAAAACAAAAAAACACCAATTATACATTTGACCATAGACCAAACCCTGTCTACAAATATTTTTATTATAGTTCTGCCCCATAAAAATAACAAACAAATACACAAACACTTTGGGCTAGGTGTCCATAATTTGTATTTGTCGACTAATTATTTTATTGGGATTATAAAGAGTTATATGGACAACAGTAGAAAGGAGAAGATAAAGAGTGAATTCACTGGAGATCTGAGAGTTAACGAAGAGATTAATCTGCCTTTTTACGTATGACGAAGCTGTTTACTCATTGAGCCCTGTGTCCCCTGTCCCAGTAGATTTGTCCAAAACCATTGGATATGTCCCAATTTAATACAACAAATGTCCCAGGTGTCCCTATTTCTGACAAATTTGATACCCGTTAAGGTAAAAAAGGGAATATATTGTCACGTGTTCAGCCAAAATACAGAAAAACACCTAAAAATAACCATAAGGCAAAAAAAAATGCAACGACAGAAGTCCATTATACACTTAGCCACAAGTGCATCGAGAATGAACAATGTTTCGCGCTTTTTTCACAATTTTATTTATACCAACCAACCCAGTTTTGAATTTAAAAAATCCGGTCACCCTAACAAGGCTTGAACACAACATACAATTACATTAATATTTCTCTCAGAATCTTCCTGTGAGTTAAAGATGTGACTGTTAAGAATAGGTGGCTGCGCTGTGCAAGCTTTCTGAAAGCTTACACATTTGTGCATGCCAGCATTTTTGACAGACTGTTTTGATGGATGGAGACAGCGCTGTAGCCAAACTGCACTGTGTTGATGTGGCTCACGTTATTCATTCCATGGCTGCTGATGAAGTTAAAACAGCTGTACTCCCCATTTCACCAAACCGCTGCTCCATGGCTTGCGGCGCAGAGAAACTCATCAAGTCATCATAGATCAAGTCACTGTGTCGCGGATGGCATTGAAAAAGTTACAAGGGCGAGTTATCGAGTGGCCATATCCCGTGGCATCCACTGAAAAATGCATTTATTGGAACCCGCCTCGTCCAATGCTCCGCTCTGGCTTATGCTCTCCACGGTTAGTCAGCAGTCCCAACGCCTTGCCAACTCAGCTTTTTATGCCATGCCCCTGGAAATGGTTTTTGCTGGTTCTGTAATGTACTCAAAACTACATCTGCAACTGACTGATAAATCTATGCTTTGTTGCGCCTGACGGATGGCTGCAAAAATGAGAATTCACCACAGCACATTGCTTAGGTCACATGATTTTTCCCCCAACCTAACCAAACAATTTTTGACTAGGGCAAGAGCTAGTGTCTTCTGAAGTTGAGGAAGCTTTAGTATTTTCTTTGGCTGGCATGGCGGAGAAAGATGACAGCTTCCTGGCTTGTTTTGTTCCATAGATGTCTCATGGTGCCATCTCCCTACAGTGTGAGGGCAGATTAAAAAGCATTGCTGCTCTTCCCACGTGTCAACAATATCTATTATTTGCTAAGGAGACCGACTATCGAGGCAGTAATTCGATGTGGGGCATGTGTGTGGTTACATACTTTGAGCTTGATAAATACCACAAGACGACAGATCCTTATAGTGGAGTGGGAATTGCAGTCTGACACTCTAAAGATCAATTTCAGACTGATATCTCGGCCCGGGCCAGGATACCTCACAGTAAAATGCCACCAGATCTCCCTCTCCAAATCCCCTCTGTCCTCCCCATTTCTCCCTCATCTCTATGGACATTCAATGAATTGTAGTTCCTCTCTTTCAATTTGCCCACCATGTTCCACAATACGGTGCCCCCGAGGGATTGTGGGATAGCAGGAGGAGAGCCATGGCCAGGTCCACAGAGAGCTGATAACCTTCAGTGTTGCTGCTGTGCACTGTGTAAAGAACAATCAGTGCTTATCAGTGTGGACTACAAGAGGATGCTAATTCAGAGTCACGCAGACTGACAATGGGGACAGTCTTTGTGTGTTTCACCAGAATAAGTATTTTAGTTCTATTTGGTTACTATGGAAAATTTTGAATAAAAAAAAGTACACCTTTCTGCCATCATCCAATGAAATATACGCTATTCAGAATGTGCCTGCCTAAGGCCTCAAAGCTAATGGAATCCACCTTAGACATGTACCGGTGTCAACAGGAAAAATATAATTCAGGGGTCAATCTCAAGAGCTAATTGTCATCAAATGTTGTTTTCAGGGATGTTTAACTAGTGTTTTCACAGCACTAAAATTTCAAACTTGATTCTGATACTGAGGAATCGACGTGATACTCAATACTGATTTTGATACCATGATAATAAACACTTGACTGTGATTTTCAACATTTAATAATAGTACTTTCTTCTATATTGCAACGTGGCTGTCGTAACCACGGGAGGATCAAAGATGCGGAGTTGGAGTAAAAGTTGAATGCAAGTTTGCTTATTACAAACAAAATGCAGGAGCATGGCGAGGAGCAAGGGACACGAGGAGGTCCCTGGACAGAAAAAAAACGTTCAGCAGAGCAGCCATGGTCAAGGCGAGGACTACTGGGCACGAGGTCAATTGTACAATCATAAAATCTGTGGGCAGGAGAAGGCTGCTCTCGACTTTAACTAAAAACATTCCCCAGATCATGATGCACACTAGGCACAGGAAAGGTCAGGCTTGTCCTAGAGAAGTTTATGGTGAGCGTTGGCTTTCCCTGCTGGCGACAGCAGATTGCAGGTAATTGGCATGACAAAATGAACTCCATTCATAAACCTTTCCACTGGCCCAGTCGATGATGGGATTGTGTTTTACTAGCCAGGGATGGCCCAGAATAAGTTGAGTTGTGAAATTACAAAAAATTGCTTCTTTTCATGATGATTGCTAGACAAAACTATGGAAACTGGTTCAGTGACAGTGTTACCTTGACAAGTGGTCTCCCATTCAGAGCTAGGGCTGGCAGTGGCCTTTCTAGTAGTTCTGAAGTTAACCCAAACTGCTCAGCCACCTGCTGATATAAAAAGTCTTTCTCAGCACCAGAGTCAATAAAAGCTTGAGTGGGTAGAGTCGCCGTTTTCTGAAGTCTACTGTTCTTTTTATCTGGGACAGAGTTTTGCCTCATCAGTACTCCCAGACCTACTGATGAGCACGACCCTTTAAGGCAAACTGGACAGGTAGCTAGAAAATGACCTTTCTTCCCACAGTACAGACACTCACTTGCCTGCCGGCGTCAATGACACTCCTCCGGAGTAAGATGTGCTCAGCCCAATCACATAGGCTTCTCTGTAGGGGGTGGTGTAGAAGGTGACAGAAAGGGATGCAGAAGGAGGTTGGGTTGCAGTGGAGGAGCTGGGCGGCATACAGTGTTGGAGGAAAAAGGGTCTCTTTGCTGATTTTGCAGGCGGTTGTCATTACGATTAGCCAGGGAAATCAGATCTAAGGTCTCGAGGGTCATCACGAGAAGTTTGTTCTTCCTTTATCACTTAGCTCCTTGACAAAAATAGCTTTAAGTGCGTTATCGGTCCAATCACCATCCACAGCCAGCGAAATTCAATAGCATAGTCCGCAATGAACCTTACACCCTGAGAGAGTCTTAACAGGTGGAGGCGTCAGCTTGATAGTCTGCATGGTGAAAAACATGTTCAAGTTCCTCCACAAACTCATAAGTGACTTGGTCAATAGATAAGTTAAAAAACTGAAGTGCTCTTTCTCTCAATAATCCACACATGTAACGGATCTTAGCAGAGTCCGATGTAAAAGAGGCTGGATGCTGTTGGAACACAGAAGAGCACTGAAAAAAAAAACTCAAAAAAATACAGCAGTGGCTTGGCTGACCGAAGTACGGATCAGGGTCCATGCACCTAGACTCTAGGGCAGGGGTGTCAAACACATTTTCACCGAGGGCCACATCAACAAAATGGCTGCCTTCAAAGGGCCAGATGTAAAGTAAATCCAACTACTTTTTTAACTTGTTAATTAACTGTTTCTGTTTTTATTACTTATTCAAAGTTACAAAATATTACATATGCATTTACCTAGATGTAAAAATATGGCTGTGTAACTGCGTATCTCCTGATAAAATTACATTTTAAGACCTTTTAATTTACCCTGTCGAGGGTCACATGAAATGATGTGGCGGGCCACATTTGGCCCGCGGGCCTTGACTTTGACACATGTGCTCTAGGGGGAGACCAGAAGAGATTGTTCCAGGAGCTAAGGCTCTTGCAGCATGGGCCAGAGACTAGAGCGTAAGCAAGGCAGAAATCTGGTTAGTTAACTGAGTGACTTGTTGGGTCAGGGCTTGGTTGCATTTCAACAATCACCGGACACCTAGTTTGTGCCGACTGGTCATGATTCCCCTGTGCTAAAATGCTCAGCACAATGTCTGGTCAGATTCCGAGTCTGCTTGATCCAAGTTGGCCAGATGGTTCTGTCTTTACAACTGGGGGATCAAAGATGCAGACTCGGTGGTATAAGTTGAACAGAGTTTTATTACAAAAAAAAAAAATGCAGGAGCTGGTCGTAGGGAGCTGGATCAGAGGCTGAGGTGATCAGTGGTTCCAAAATCGAGATCTGAAGAAAACAAGAAAAACAAAGTACCACAAATTGCAAACTGGAGCAGACCGAGCCAAGCAGTAAAATACCACAGAGGATAGACACACTGTAGGATCACTTGATGACCTGGTAGCGTGTGTAGAAATGAGCAGGCTCTATGTACTCCAGAGGTTTGTAGCTTGATTGCTGAGGTGTGTAGTGCGTGGTGCATGGGTGCCAAATCTCCACCCAGCTCAAAGCTTAGCCACAGACACAGAAGGGAGGAATAAGACATCACAGAAACACAGAGAAAATCTCGAATCCTGACAGTGGCCTTATATCTGTGGAAACCTTCAGTCATCCAGGAATGCTCCATTGTGGTCCATGGGTGTATACTAGTCTATGCGGTCTTGAACCTCTTGAAATGAACCTTTCCTGAATAGCTTTAGAATGATCTTGTTCTGATACAGCTCAATCATTCTAAAGCTATTGAGGGCAGGTTAATTTCTGTCTGTGGATGTGACTTTTTAGTATCGATACCTGCTCAAGTGAGCATCTAGTTTTGATACTAGTTTTACTGTCTAATTTTCAATACTTTTGACAACCTTTTACACTAATTACTTTCAATACTAGAGTACTGCATCAGGCCTCGCAAACTCCTCACACTAATTTTCGGATATTATTTTATGATTTTGCATCCAGCTGCCTATGAAAAAAGCTGTAGCACTATGCACACAGTCATGCCCTGTACCTGATTTAATAATATTCTTTATTCTACTCTTGTCCAGAAAATTATTTAACCACCTATTCAAGTAGAATTTAATTTAACAAAATGTCAAAAACATAAAAAACCTCAGTGTTCTGCTGTAGTGAAGAGTAATTTATGAAGCACCAGCTGCTCAGTAAGGTTACCACCACTGGCAATTTAGGTTTGGTGGCTCCCTGAGAGACCGAAATGAATAGTACAGGCTCATACAATCATCTACATATGAGGAGGATATCTGTGGAGCGTTGCAAGAGTTTTCCAGCCCTCTTCAGTCATTTGCTTACTGCACTGTAGGAGAGCAACATAAGGCAATTTATCACATTCCATTCAAACATTTTTGCTCACAATGAGGCTGAAGTAGACTCAACAACAGACCCTTTAATGAATACTGAGGAATTTTCAAAGCCAAAATAGTACTCACCGGAAGTGTATTAGTTTAGGGCAGGGGTCGGGAACCTTTTTGACTCAGAGAGCCATGAAAGCAAAATATTGGAAATTTATTTCAGTGAGAGCCATATAATATATTTTAAGACTGAATTCAACTAAATGTGAGTATAATAAGCCTCTGAATTTATTCTTTTTAAATAATGTTGTTGTAATACTCACCATTAATGCGACTTCTGGTGCTGCAAGGATTTGATGATGGCTTTGTAGTCTGGTTGGTACTTGGTGAGGTTAAGCTTCATGCAAGAGGCTGAGGCCTCAAGAGGTTGAGGCTTTCATCCGTTAAACGTGATCGTAGGTTGGACTTGATGTTTTTAAGATGTCAGAATGACTGCTCACATGCATACGTAGATCCAAACATGGTCAATACAGCAATACTCACACTCACATGTTAAAGGAAGTGTCAGAATATACTGCATTTTTTCAGACAGCTACCTCTATTTTACATATCCATTTGATTCGTATTAACTGCAAAAATCCGGGCGGCTCCTGTGCTCTCATTCGTCATCTTCCAGGGACAATAGAGGCAGATTACCGTAATGACAGTAAAATATCTAAAGAGCCTCGTGCCTCTGCTTTGAGATGCCGTTTGACTTTACGTAAGAGCACAATTGGTTTGGTAAAAAGTCCACAACCGTGAATCTATCGGCGACGATAGCACTCGACACTAAAGGGCTACAACAAGTGAGAATATTTTATGTTTTATCTGCGAGCCAGGTGCAATCATCAAAAGAGCCACACCTGGCTCGTGAGCCATACGTTCCCGACCCCTGCTTTAGGGTGTTGTACATTTGTGGTTTTTACCACCTTTGTGTTCTAGGCTCTCTTCCCGGCTGCAACCATTTGCTGAAGAAATTGTCAAAAGGCAATAGAGTAAAGACGTCACTGGTTTACTATTATACTGGTATGTAAATATAATGCCTAAGTTGAGTTGAGTGATGACACATAATCAGTCTCAAAATGAGAAATGTAAATCATAAGCCACAATATGTTAACTTTACATCAAATGTTGGCTCCTCAGAGACAGTTTGGAACATATTATGCATCCCAATATTACTGGCAGAACTATAGGGCTTTAAATGTCTGTTTAAAATATTATATCTTATTTTTATATTTTGTGTTTTTATCCTTTTAGCCCGTATTGTTAGGAGCAGACAGTGGTGTGAGATGACCCCTTGCCTGGAGGGAGAGCTCTGCAGCCTCTTGTTCAACCGCTCGGGATGGACCTGCACCAAAGGCAGCGGCCGCATCAAGACCGTCACGGTAATCTACAAGACAACTCATTAATGCTCCCCATATGTATTCAATATCTCCACTGTGAAGATGTGTGTGATGTGGAGATTGGGCCCAGGGCTAGAACCAGGACTTTGACTAAAACAGCATCTTAGGCTTCAGGATTAAAAAGAGTACAAAAATACTGGCTCACACAGCCTCCAATTCTGAGGTCTGGAGCTCCCACACTCATTATTTTAATGGCAAACTCATAGCCATAGCCTTTAATATTAATGCGTTTGGTCTAGTGCCAGTATAAAGGATATAGAGAAGACTGGAGTTTGAACATGACTGAGCTGTTAGATTAGCTCTGCATTAGCATTAAGGATTAACATTTGAAAGTATTCTGGACACTTTCCAAGATTAAAGTTAGGAGTAACTCCTGAGCAGGTGAACTTCTAGATGCTACAGCTCATTTCAAATTTTAATTACAGTAAAAGTAGATGAAAAACAACTATCTGGTTGGAGGAAAGTGTTAATTGACTATAAAGTTTGAATAACTGAGGTGTGCAATTATATTAATCAGATCATTTCACTGAAAATAAAACAACAAACTTAGTATGAGCAAATTAAACATGTCTGAGCAGTGAGAATATTTGAACATGTGCTTTTTACTAGTTTCCCTTAAATATATTTTATTTAAAATGTGATGTCTTTTCTTTGAAAATACCAGAATCTGCATGATTTAATGTTTTGTCTGTCATTAATTACTATTACATTAATTCATAAATCAGACTTTAAATATAATTTAAGTCCAAATTGCTACTCAGTACTCAAGTTTATTGTAAAAAAAAAACTTGAGTACTGCAGGTTCTTCTTGTCCCCAATCTGGGCAGGTCTGTGAAGCTAAATCTTTTCATGGTAGTAGTGTATATATGATTTTCCACACCATTTGTAATTCCTGACTAATCAAGATTTTTCTTCATTGTTATACATTTTTAAAGAATTGTTCAGCATCAAAGTTTTAATAAGAAAAACTATTTGCTGACTAACCAATGTTCCAGTCATGAATCAGATGTTGAATTATGAATGCTGAGAATGTCTGAAAATGTCTGTGACCTCTTCCTGACTCTATGGGAAATGTAAATGAACACAAAACATGTTGAATTTTTAACAGCTTCAATATGGTGTCATCTGCTCCTCGTGGGCTCTTCACTCTGCTGCTTTTGCTGATCATGGATCTGATTTAATATTCATGTTCACAACTTTTCAGGCACAAAGCTATGAATCCTAAATCTGCAGATAGTCTGTGTTCTCTTTTGCCTATGGAGACTCAGTTTACATCTGGGCACATTTTGAAATTGTAGAATATGGCATAGCCATAATATGTCTTAGCCATGTCTGTTCTTTATTCATTTGGCCTTACTGTTTAATTGTCAGATATCTTAAAACAAAATCTCAAAAAGACCAATAAAACATCATTTTTTGTCATCTGTTATTAATACACTTGTTTGTAATTAGACTGCTACAAATATGTCCCCTAACAATCAGACAATTCAGAATTGGAAAACTATTAAACTTTTTCATTATTCTGAAACCCATGCAGAGATAAATGGTTATTTTTTTACATCACGGAAATGATTTTTTAAGTTGAAAAGAAAGTGGTCTAGGGAGTTTGACTTCCTGTAAAAGTACAAGAGGAAGGTCACATTGTTTTGAGTGTGACTGCTTCTAAAACAGCCGACGATGGTCCCTCCCCTGGCACTATGTTCTACCGGTCCACGAGTGAGTAGCCATGGATACAGTCTCCTGTGCCGTTCACGCCACGGAGCTCTGCAATTTCACACTGTGCTACTCTGCCTGCTGCAAAAGATGGAGGTCTGTTCTCTCAGCACTAAAGGCATGTAGGCAGTGTTCTTACAGCGTGAACATGGAAATCATTATGAGCCAAAAGACGCTAATTACCTCGACCGTTGTGTCATTGAAAAAAGTGAGTGTTTAAGATTATAGAATGGGTACCCAGTAGTCATTCCTTGTAACCAAATAGAAAAAGGGACGCTACTGTGCCATTTTTTATCTGCCTCCTTTATATGTGGAGCTTTTGAGGCAGGTTCATTTTGAGCTTGATAAATCTTTACCATTTCCTGTCATCAAATTCAGTTAGCTGGGAGCATCTAGTGCAGGCAGTGCAAGTTGTAAAAGCTAATATAGTGATAGCATATAAAGATATTACCAAACTAGGTGATATGTTAATATATCTTTAGACTGATTCAAGAAAGTGCCTTCTGCAACATGGATGGCATACTTTTAAAGTGTCAGCCAAGGAATATCAAATGTGGGTCCTGTATAGACTTTGTCCTTGTTGCCATCAGCAGTTTGTTAGTTACAACAGGCTGGTACTACTTTGATCTATCAGATCATATCTATCAGTGATTCAATTATATAATCAGTACAGTTGTTCATAACTTAACAAGCACACCGTGCTGTCAGGTGCATGCACCAGGCTGCTTCAACTAATTGTGGAATCAATTAGTTGTATCTTACTTTAATTAAGTGTTTAGTTCAGTGTGCCCACCTCAGCATTGCAACTGTTCTTACTGCATAGTGGCCTCTTGTTCATCTCTTCTATGTCTTGTCAACAGAGAATGTAGTGTATTTTTAAGGAGTGCTACACATTCACACATAGGACATAGGACAGCAGAGGCAGATGGAGAGAGGCACATTGCAGTGGGATGATGTCAACAGAACCTGAGCGATAGAACAGCACACAGGATCCAAGTGGTAGCTACATGAGGTCGAATGTTTGGCACAGTGGCTGAGTGGCTAACACTCACATCTCATAGAGAGAGGATTCTGGGTTTGACTCCCGTGTCTTGAGCTCTGAGTCACATCAATATCCCAGTATGGCGATAAATGAAATAATCCATATATTGCTCGTCTGTGATATTGTGAATGTACCACGTGCATTACGACATATAGATACTGCACTATCAATGCATAGTGCACTATCAATAAATGCTCATGCCAATGTAGCAATACAGAAGCATGCAGTTTGACTACTGTATGAACAAACTGGGTATCACAATATAGTGATATATTTTACCCCTACATCCTACAGCACTATCTTAGTGTTCACAGCTCTGGCAAGTACATCTTCATGGCAGATTATGTATTCCACTGCATATCCCACTGCATCCTCAATTAGCTACTGCTGAGTGGACTTTTATTGGAGACGCTAATCACTAGTCTTTGGTTTTTGAGTGGGTAGAGGTAGCTGTTGGCAGCAAAACAGACAAGGTATTTGTGCTAAGACCCAAAATGGGAGAAAAGCACATTCAGGAAGATAAACACAAATGAGAAATCTATAAAGACCATTGATCATGCTGGAGTGCCAGAGATGGATGAGGAGGATATTTTTCCTAAAAAAGAGTCTTCTGTGGATCCAATATTTATTAGGATTTTTTCAAATATACAAGCTTAACAATATACTACTTTTATAGTGTTTGATAGAAAAGGACTTTCTTAAGATATATGGTGTGTTGACCAGTGGCTGACAGGCAGGCATAGATCAGTGCAGTTTGAGGAATAGAATATGGATTTAACTGGATTCTGCCAATCACCAGAGCATGTGATTTAGTGCAATGATGCTAGTTAGACCTACCCCAGCACTATATTTTGTTTAAAAAGGCAGTGTATTAGATGACATCAAAACATTTTTTTTGGGGGCACTTGAATCTGAAAATGCCTTTAGCTATGGTTTCTGTTTTGGGTGAAGTCTAAACTGAATTCACCATAGCACAGTGTTACCATTCTAATCATCCCTAAAATTAATTAATTATATTTATTTTATTTGTTTGTTTTTTAGGAGACAGAACACTAAGACCATGTTGTTTACAATGCTAGCCTGAACTGTACTGGTTGGGTAATATCTTCATCCATTTTACTGTACAATATCAGACATTTACAATGATGGACCAGAGATGTATATGTATGACAGCCTTGCATGTTTCTGTTTTGTCATCCATTCATTTTATAGTCCATTACAGTTTAGGGCTTGTCCTTGGTGCTTTTATTTCTCTGTGGGATTCAGCCTATAAAATCCCTGGTTAACTCCAGGACAATCACAAACACATTTACCATTGAAATTGTACCTGTTCACCTATATATATATCTGTCTTTGGACTGTAGGAAGAAGCTGGAGTGCCCAGAGAGAATCCATGGCAGCCCAGGGATTGAACCTGCAACCTTCTTGCTGTGAGGCTGAAGTACATTTTACATATTTGTTTACAAAAATATGCATATACAACCTCATATGCCATCATTGCCATTTCTAGCATGTTTATTCTGTTGTTATACATAGTTTTGAAGTAGTGTATCTAGAAGTATCAAGTACAGCTCAGTTAATGTCAGGTCAAATATTATTTCCCAAAATTCATAGTTCAACCAAAGGAAAACAAAAAATGCCGCCCAGCACATACACCCTGACTCATTTACTTTTTATCACTGCACACCACTAGATCCTCTCTATATCTTAGTATACACACTGTAATTATAATTTTTTGCTCTAGTGAATTAACTTAAATGGTTGTATCGTATTAGCATAAATATAAAGCACTCATACCACCCTGCCTAATTGGCTACGTGATGAAGCGGTCGCTATGGATGCGAGAGGACATGCACCTGCTGCAGTGTCCTGTCCCACTGTGTCTTTCGCTCACAGTGGCACGTGGGGTCACCGTCTCTGCCTAACCTGTTAATAGAGTTTGCATATGGCCGCTCTCCTCTGCCATCCAACTATTAATATGAATCGCCCTCTGGAGGCTGGCCCCCAAAACAAGCAGGCAATTTGTCTTCACTTGCTGCTATGAAAGGTATGATATCCTCGGAGGGGGAGAACGGCGTTGGATTTAGGCCTGTCACAACAATAAATTTCGAAGTACGATATATTGCTAAAGAAACATATCACAATAAACATAAATACTGAAACTACTTATTACTACTGATAGAATAACCCGAAAAGTAGGATAATCTCAGTGAACCTTACCTAAATGAACCATGTTGTAAAAATGTGGCCACCCTAAATCTATTTGAGCTAAATCTTTTGCTTGCTCCAGTACAAATATTATATAAGCAGCTCTTGAGGTCAAAATAAACCCACTGTGTACAATCTGAATTTAATTCTAAACAGTTTATGTGTCTGAAAATCAGGAAGTGTGTTCTTAGCATGCTAGTTGTTGTTGCATTACCGTGATGGCAAACTGCTCTGGCCTCTGAAAGTTGTGAAAAGCTTCCCCCAATGCATAATTAGTATTCTTGGAATTCATGAGGTAGTGAGGAATAACTTTGGACCACAGCAGACCGTTTTAAAATTAAACTATTTGGTTTTTCATGTTTTAAGATAAAAAATCTCTAAAGGTAAAATCTGGTACAGTATCTTTAAAACTACTACAGTAAAGTAGTATCGGTAATGGTCATGGATGTTAATTATTCAGTCAACTACTCAAGTGTCATCATATAGGCTTAATATTACAAAAAAATTAAAATAAATCACTATTAGTGCAAGGAAAAGGTACGCACATGATTGAGCCTCAAAAAATGATTGTTCTTTCCATCATATATTGAATATTATGTAGATATAGTAAGATATAGGAGCTTTGTTGCACTTGACAGCAGGGTGTGGATGGGAAATGCAAGGTTAAAAAAACTGGACCTGTCTAAAGGTGAGGTTTGGATGCTTGTGAGGAATGTCAATGAGAAAAAATATGGTATTATATAGTCATCTTCTAATCCATAGCCACTTAGGGTGTTGAGTGTGCAT